>PJEX01000278.1:11235-66147 GCA_005350895.1 Colletotrichum tanaceti
GGGGGGGGGGGGGGGGGGGGTCGTCACCCACAGAGCTGATGAGAGAGATGAAATATTCGCCAGATATAGAAATACAGCAGCAAAAGAAAACAAAGCCCTCCCGCCCCCTACCGAGTTTCTTCCCTTTGAGTATCCCCGATACACATGTCCCCTTATCGCGCCAGAGTGCTCCGGTTCCCAAGAATAAAAGAAACAAAAGTCCATATACACAAGAACGACAAGTTGCCTCCTCGTAGCCCCCCCTCCTTGCGCTGCACCGACTTCAAGTGGCGGAGAATACATTTCCCCGTTTATTCAGATCCGGGCGTGTGGCATCATCCATCCTCATCACTCGTAGAAAGCCGTAGAGCCGGTTTTGTGATTGTCGTCACTGTCCCCGTCCTCATCCCCCGCCATCGCGGCGGGCGCCACGCCGGAGAAGGACGCGAACAAGGAGCCGCGATCCGCGTCGCCGGGCCTCTAGCCGAGCGACGGGCTGCCCTCCCTGCTCCGCGACTCGAAGCTCTCCACCATCTTGAGCACTCTCGTCTTGGGCCGCGCCACGCTGACCACCTCGGCCGTGCGCAGCGTCAGCGACGGCCGCGGCTCCGTCGAGTCCTCCCGGCTGGGCAACGGGTGCTGGTGGTGGCCTGCGTCTCCGTCCCTCGGCGGCGGCAGGTGGACGAGCCGCCTCCCGCGGACGGGTGACCCGTCTCCGGGAGAGTCTGGTCTTCGTTGGCCCCTAGCAGCAGCGGCATCGTCGTCGTCGTCGTCGTCGTCGTCGTCCATGACGAGCTCCCTGCCCTTACCCTTACCCTTGCCCTTGCCCTTGCCCTTATCCCTGTTATTGTACTCCTCCACCACCAACGCCCTCTTCTCGAGGTCCACGTCCAGCCCGTCCATCTCGTTCACCTCGTCCTTGTCCGGGTCGACGAGGACGACCTCCTCCTCCCGCTCGATCTCGGCGTTGACGACGCGCAGCCGCTCCTTGGGCACGGTGAACATGACCTGCACGAGCCGCTGCTCGACGGCCTTCTCAATGTCCCACTCGTCGAGCGACCGCTGGTCGACGTCCCAGTCGTGCCGGCCCTGCTTCCGGCGCAGCAGCTCGGCGCCGCCGATCCCCGACAGCCCAATCAGCCGCGGCTCGTAGTCCGAGCTGACCTGGTCCAGCGACAGCCGCCGCGGGCTCTCGTGGCTGTGGCCCGAGTCGGACGACTCGTTGTTGTTGATGTTGTGGTGGACGCCGCTGCTAAAGACTCTCCGGAGGCTGCCCAGCCACCCGAGCGACCGCCGCGGCGGCTTGTGCTTGCTGGGGCTGCCGGGCACGTTGGCGGCGTAGTGGTATCCCTCGTAGTCGTCGTCGTCGATGTTGTTAATGTATCCTCCGTCGTCGCCGCCGCCGCCGCCGCCGTCGTCCGCGCGGTGGTGGTGGTCTCGTACGGGCCGCGGTCGGCCCTGGAGCAGCAGCGAGGGGCCCTCGGCCTGGAGGGCGTTGAAGGTGCTCTTGGCGGTCGAGTACGTGTGGCCACTGCTGCTGGACGAGGACGAGGTGCCCAGCCGGTTATCGGCCCCGGCGGCGGCCCCGGCGGCCCCGGCGGCCCCGGTGACGATAGTCAAGCCGAGGGTATTGTTGGGGCCCGGGCTGGCGGTGTGCCGCGTCGACGCCTGGCGGGTCGGCACGCTGATGGCGCTTCGGGCCGACTCGGAGACGTTGCTCGTCGTCCGCTCGTCGTCGGCCATGGAGCGGGCGGAGCGGGCGGAGCGCATCGACTCGCGGCGCGTCGGCGACACGCGGCTGTTGCGCCGCGACGGCATGCGCGCGAGCAGCGCCTCGGCGGCGTCGACGTCGGACTGCCAGTCCTGCACCTCCGGGTCCCGTCTCAGCAAGGCCTCGGGGCTGGGCGTCGTCGAGTTGCGGTTGCCCGGGTTCAGCACGGGCACGGAGCCCGTCGGCGTCATGAACGGGTCGGCGGCGTATCCGGGCGTTGTCGGCGTCGAGGGCTCCTGGTTGTTCCTGTGCTGCTGCTGCCGCGAACCCCGCGCGTTGCTGCCGTGCTCCGGGTCGTCCTCGTCGGCTTCGTAGATCGGGTGGATGTGGCCCGGCGTGGAGAGGTTCGCAGGTGGTTGATACGCGCCCCTGGCCGCGCGCGGGATCGGCTTGCGCGGGATGAGCAGGCCGGGCGGTTGATAGTTATGTCCTCCCCCCCCTTGTTGGCCTCCTCCCGGGTTCCGGCCGGACCTCAACGACTCGTACCCGAGTGACCGATCGATCGACTCGTAGGGGTCGGGGCCTCCCGTGTACCAGGCGTGGCCTGTCCAGGGGAACACGGGTCCGTCGTCGCGCTCCATCATGTCGTCGTCCGGATGCAGGAAACGCGACGCATCCCGCGCCAGCGACCGCACCGTTTCGTCCCTCGACTCCCTCTTCTTGCGCAGATGTCGCTTGTAGCAGAAGTAGACTACGAAAGCGCCGAGGATGGCGGCGAACCCGACGCCGACGCCGACGCCGAGCCCAATCTTCTTGATGTTGTCGTTGTTACCGGCCCCGGCACCGTCTGAAGCGGTGTCGTAGTTCGGGTTCGAATAGCTCGAGGACCACGACATGGAAGTCATGTTGAGAAACCTCAGCCCCGTCCCGCCCCCGGACTGTCTCTTCCTCGCCCTGGAGCCGGGACTCGCCGTGATCTCGTATCCCCCATACACCATCAGGACGTTTCCGGGCAGTATCGCGGCGCCGTGGCCGTAGATGCCATCGTCCGGTTGCTGCGAGGGAATCGACCACGCCCAGTCGCCGTACGTGTCGCCCATCTCCAGGAGCGCCAGCTGCGGGGATGCCGGCTGCGACACGCTGCCGACCCAGCCTCCCAAGATGATGAGCGCGGTCCCGTCCTCGTTCAGCACCGTCGTGTGGCCCGACCGGCTCTCGACATCGTCGCCGCCGGGGCCGTCGCGTCTTTTAAGGCCCTTCACGGCGAGCTCGCTGCTGCTGCCGCTGCCGCTGCTGCTGCTGCTGCCGACGTCGCGCGGGCCGCCGACGGTGGCAAAGCTCCACGACTCCTCGGGCAGGTTCCAGATGGCGGCCGAGCTCATGTTGATGAAAGCCTGCTGCGTGTGGCCGCCGAGCAGGACGTAGCGGTTCTGCTGCGTGACGACGCCGGACCGGTTCGATAGCGAGGGGCTCAGCGGCGTGAAGGAGAACCCGGCCTCGGGGAACGCGGGACCCTTGCCCGAGACGAACGTCGCCGCGTACGCCTGATCCCGGGCCCCGGCGCCCGAGCGGGCCACGCGCAGCATCGACTTGGTGTACGTCCCGTTGCCCTGCCAGGCCGAGTCGTCCACCGTCGGCGCCAGGCACATGCCGCCGTACGAGTACAGCACGGGGTCTGATATTGTGGGCGCGAGGGTTGCCGAGAAGCTGATGCCGGCGCCGAGGGCGTACGGGCCGGCGTCCGAGTCGGCGGCGCTCGGCAACGTCGCCGCCGTCTTGTGCCATGCATCAGAAGTGGCGGCTGCGCCGTCGATCACCAGCGGCGGCGTGTAGGTCCAGACGTCGTAGCCCTCGGCCGACATGCAGTCTCCCGCCTGGACCACGATGGACCCGTCGTCCGCCATCGTGGGGAGGAACGCCGTCGTGTCTGTGGCGCCGTCGAGGAAGGGCAGGCTCGTCGATAGCGTCTGGAGGCTCGCGGCGCCCGAGGCCGTGGCGGAGACGTTGACGGACAGCAGCTCAAGACCGGTGCCGCGGGGGTGGAGGATGTAGGCAATGCCGCCATTCGCGCTGCTGCTGCTGCTGCTGCTGCTGCTGTTGTTGTTGTTGGCTGACGAGCCCGGTAGCGAGGGAGGGGGGAGAAGGACGGTGGTCGGGAGGTAGGGGAACGTCTGCCGGGCCGAGGAGACCGGGGAGGCGAAGAGCAATGCGGAGGAGGCGGCGACGGCGGCGGCGGCGGCGAGGGAGGTGGTCTTGGTCTTGGTCTTGTGCTTGATCTTAATGTTGATCTTGGTCTTGATCTTGATGGCGGTCTTGCGGGTAGCTGCTGGTGGCTCTGTCCGGGAGGCCCACCGGGAGGCCGTCGCGGCCATGATCGTCCGTGGAGGCCCTGTCGGTCGTTTTGCGGGCGTGGTCCGGTCCTGTGTAATCGTGTGCGCCAACCGCTGGAGCGGCGGTCAATTCATGGTCTTGTTTCCCTCCTTTTTCCCTTGTGGTTGCGATTGCGGTTGCGGTTGCGGTTGCGGTTGTGGTTGCGGATGCGATTGCGGGCTACTGGTCTTCGCGATGCCCTCCTCGTTGATGCGCTGGGAACGACTGCGGATGTTCAAGCAGGTTCTCTCGTTCTCGGGGTCCGGCTCGGACTGGGATTGAGACTGGGACCGGGACTGGCTGGCTGGCCTTCACGATGTTCTCTGGCGCGAGGAAGTGATCTGCTTGAAGGGAAAGAAAGCACGGGGCATGCGGGAAAGAGGATGCCAGAGAGCTGGCTGGGTTAGGATGGAGAAAGGGACGGGCCCCCGGACTGGGCCAGACGATGAATAGATTGATCTGATGGGCAAATCGAGGGGGGCTGGGCTGGGGGGGAGGATCGTGTGGGTATCTCTCTTTGCAAGGTTGTTGAGCAGAAGCACATGTAGCAGCAGTAGTCATGTAACATCCATGTGCAGGCTCGTGAGCAGGTTTGTGTGTGTGTGTGTGTGTGTGTCTGGGATGTGGGATAGGATGGGATAGGATAGGATGGGATGGGTGGCATGTCAACAAATCGAACGGCTCGATGATGTGCAGGGGAGGGGAGGGGGGCAACGGAGGGGTTCGCGGGTCCGTCCGGTGAGAGTCTAGGAGGGTTATTACTCTACTCTAGTCTCTGTATCCGTACTCTGTATGGTCCATGGAGAACACCAAGCTCGACGATGAATGACGGTAGAATGCCGTGTACACTAGAAGAATGGCGCCAGGGGGGGGAATCGCCCGGGGGGCCCGTCGAGGCCGCGCGCACTTTTCAATCTTCAAAGGGAGGATGCTGGGCTGGGCTAGGCCGGGAGGCTAGAACCATGTCTCTCGTGTCTCCAATTCCCTCTCATGTCTGTCTCTCATCTGCGCCGCAGGCTCATTCACGGGCGGAACGGACCAATGGACAGCTGTCAAACGACCAATCACTGATGGGGGAAGAGGGGTCATTAGTTTCGAGAACTCGATGGACTAATTAGCGGCAAGCGGCAAGCGGCAAGCGGCAGGCTGCGAGCTGCACGTCGCAAGGTTTGTGGTGGGTGGTTGGTTGTTGTTTTGGAGATGAAAAAGAAGGGGAGAAGCGGCCGGCGGAACTAAACAAACCTTGCGTCGCCAGGGCAACGATCCACCCGAAGAGGGTCATCGGCTATCCGGACCCACTCGCTTGTTCAGTATTAAGCTAGTACCAATTGGGACTAGCCTGAACCCCACCCCTGATGCTCTTTCTTTGTTCACGATGCTCTGATGCCCTTTTCTTCCCCCTCCCAGAGTCAGTCAATAAGAGCCATCAGTCAGTCAGTCAGCCAGTCAGTCAGTCAGCCAGTCACCACGGATACGGATACTCACTTTACCGCCATCGTACAAAATCTCTCTTGTTTGTGTCAAAATCCCTCTGTTGTGACACCAGCGTCGAACTACAGATGCCACTACCATCACCACCACCACTAACTGTATGTACGGATACTTTCACCAATACTGACCGGGTGGCCAGCCGGCTTGGCTGTTATGTCTGTCTGACCACAAGAAACGAGCTGGGAATCACATGTTGAACGTCGAGCACAATGTGTGAACCGAACCGTTTGAACCAATCCGACTCGTTCCAGGGGTCGGTCTATCACCTCCCCCCTCCCCCTAGTAAGTAGTACGCCCATTGTTCTATTCCAACATGGCCGCAATCCCTTCGCTGTCGTCAACAAACAAGGCACCGGCGTACCGCGAGAGCAAGTTCGAGGCAACACACCCCTCAGTCAATGACAATCGCAGATCGGCCTCGCCTGGTGGGTGCCCGCCTGGAGCCGCCACCCGTCCCCTCCTCCTCCTCCTCCTCCTCCTCCTCCTCCACATCTACCTCCACCGCGGCCGGCGGAACCGAAAACAGCCCGTGATACATGACCGGCACCTTCTTCAGGCCCTCCGCCACCTCCGTCTTCAGCGCCCGTAGCTCCTCCGTCTTCTCCCCGAGGGCGGCCTCGAGGGTGGCCACGGCCTTCTCGAGACGCCGCGGCCCGTCCCTCGACTCGGCCGCGCCGTAGTGCTTCTCGAACTGCGCGTTGGTCATCTGCTCCTTGGCCAGCGCCGTCGCGAGCGTCTCGTTCTGCTCCGTCATGGTCCGCGTCAGCGCCGTCAGCCGGTGGTTCTGCACCTCCGCCCGCGTCGCCCCGTCCAGCTTGTCCTTGTACTTGCTCTCCCAGTCCGACACGCGCGCCGGGAACGTCGGCGTCACCACCGACACCACCGTCGGCGTCACCTCGAGCCTGCGCGTCTCCTGCACCGCCGGGTGCACCCCGTGCGCCGGCAGGATGAAGATGGTGCTCCGGCCGCCGCCGCTCCCCCCCTGCAGCCGGTAGTAGCGCGTCTTGACGTCGTAAAAGACGAGCCCGCGCGCGTAGAGGTCGCCGCCCCGCTGCTCGTTCCACATGCGCTCGCCGTACGTGCCGTTGGCCGTCCAGATCTCCCTCTTGATCTCCATCTGCGCCTCCTCCCGGTCGAGCACCCGGTGCAGGTGCTCAAACACGTCGTCCCCCGCGTTGGCGAGCACCCACTTGTCCTGCGGGTACGCGAGCTCCCGCCCGGACGACGACGCCGCGTCCGGCCCCATCTTGGACACCATCTGCATCGGCACGGCCGCCTCGCCCGCCGTCACGTCGAGCGCGTTGGCGTACTCGAGCTCGAGGTCGTGCATGCGCGCCACGAGGTGTTGGTTGAACAGCAGCCACTGGCCCAGGATGCTGTTGCGCACGGCGCTCATCTCCTCCGAGTCCGTCTCGGCGTCGGTCGGCAGGAGCGACATGAGGCCCCCCGTGGCACTGTACTCGTGGTCCAGCAGTTCGAGACACTCGTTGGCGTGGAGCGCCAGGGCGCCGTGGCACGCGTACGGCCGCGCCTTTGTCCTCTTCTCCGGGTCCTCCTCGAACGACTGCAGAGGGCAGTGGTGGACCATTTCCTGGGTATCGGACTGGTGCCGGATCTGGTTCATGAGGTCGCTGAGCGGTTTGTGATGCCACTCGTCGTCGTTCTGGTACGTGCGACCGAGGTCGTTGAGCCAGTCGAACGCCTCGTTGTCCCGGAAGGACTTCTTGACGCGCCCGCGGGCGTTGTTCTGGTTGTTGACCTCGGCATACTCCGTCGTCGGCGCCAGCCTGGCTATGAGAATGGCCAGCGCCTGGGCGTGCTGCTTGAGGGCGAGCAGCGTTGGCGCACGCCCGTGGGTCGAGAGGTAGCCGCAGTTGACGTGGCGCAGAAGATGCATGTCCAGCCCGACGGCGGAAGGGTGCTCGGAGCCGTGGCTACCGTCTGGATGGAGAACCTCTGTGGTGAAGCGAGATTGATAGGCGCCGGCGTACGGGGTGTGTTCGATGTGGCCTCGAGCGGGTTCTCGACCCTCGGAAGCCAATGAAGAGGACATGATGATGATGATGGTGGTGGTGGTGGTGGTGGTGACACAAAACAACAACAGGTAATCAGCGCTTCTTGGAACAGATCAAAAGCCAAACGGCGAGAACGCGTGGCCGATGATGCGGTTGAGGGGGAAACAAGCATCTACACGAATGCCGATGAGAAGAAAGACACATTCGAGGGAGCTTGGGGTTATATCACTGCTGTTGTTCTTGAGGGATGCGATGAATGCATGGTTGCCGCGCGCCGTCCCTCATCACGGAAGTGCCACGATTGCTTCCAGCGTCGGACTCGAGTTTACAACGTAAGTACAGAGAGAAACACTCGCTCGCGCAACGACAACAAGCAAGGAGCTTGTTTGCTTGCGTTGCTTGCTTTTCTATTCGTGAGAACAATGCTACTACTGGGCCATTCGAGTCGTTCAATGGTATGGCGTAACCGTCGGGGGTTGGCCTGGGAAAGGCTCGAATCATGGGAACGCAACGAGACTCGAGTTGGAGCACCGTCAATGCGCCTGGATCATTCATGTTGCACAACCAGTCGCGACTTTCTTGTTTCTGTCAGGAACAGAGAGAAGTATCCCTCCCACTTTGTCTTTGTCCGTGTACAAGACAACAATGAGAGGATTGAAAATCTCTTGAGTAAAGCACAAATCCAAAGCTGGACCGGTCGGGCCGAGAGTCAGGCCCCCCCATCCATCTTTCATCCATCTTTCACCCATTCATCCCATGCAAAAGGGCGTGGAGCAGAGCCCTAAGCTTCCAAATTGGCGAGATTGTGCAGGCCGCTCAAACGAGCAGCAACTCCGTGGCCACATTCGCATGTCTTGGCAGAATTTACGACGCCTCCCCCCTCTAGGGATGTCACATGCCCAATACCTACCCACCTGCTTGCGCAGGGTAGATGAGGCGGATGAGTTTGCACACCAAGTGTAGAATGCACCTTCACGATGGTCGCCAAGCCAAGGGTGAGGTGGACTCGCCCCGTGGTAATCTCTGCCAATGTGCAAACTACCCCCCCGTGCCCCCGCATGATGAGGGAGATGTCAGTTAGCGGTCTCGGGGAGCAGAAGAGAACCGCGACCGTTGACCGTTGACCGGCGAGTACTCCGTACAACGGGTCAGTATCGCCGATGGTGGTGTTTCGGGTGTAGTCTCGAGAGAAAAAGGAGGGGGGAAAAAAGACAAGAAAAAAAAAAGGAAAAAGAGTTTCTACCGGCGGCTAGCGGTCCGCGTTATCTCGTTTCTTAACGGAGAGGTCCGGAATTGAGGCGAAGTCGTCCGGGATATTTGATGAAAGGGGAGTGTCAAGGATTCAAGAGCGGTAACATGGCGGTATGGCGGTATGGCGGTATGGCGGTATGGCGGGGGGGGTCTGGGCTGGCCGAAACGCGACCTCTTCAGCTGGGAAGCGCGCACTTGGGAGGAGGCTAGGAGCAAGGAATCTGCAAGAGGTGCAGCCGGTCCAGCTGGACAGGGAAGAGGTGTGTGTGTGCAGAGCAGATGCTGCCGAAGATTGCATTTGGCACCGATCGGGCAGCTAATGGCCTAATAGTGCGTCTGTGGCAGGTGAAGCCGTCGTCTGTCGCGTGCTTTGGGTTCCTGTTCGCGGGGGCGCGGGCGCGGTTAGCATTCCCGACCGGCGCGCGTGTCAGGACTCGCACGACTCACAGAAGCATGCATGCTGGCGTGAGGAGACGATGTGGGTGAACCCAAAACGAAATGAGAAAGCCGACGGTGTGATGTGATGGCAAGTGGTGACCACGTCGGGTTGTCGTACGAATACCTAGAATAATAAGTACATGGTGGCAGCGTCTTAGTCGTCGACCACTGGCAGTGTACCGCCGGTAGGCGGCCTGTAGACTGTAGTAGACTGTCTGTGTGTGTACCTAGGGAGTCAGAGCACCGCTGGCCAATTTCCCTCGTCAGCCAAGCAGGGGTCCAAGAGAAGGCGATCTATCGCAGAATAGCGCCGATGAGGGTTGATGGGGCGGCCGAAAGAGGGTTGGCACATGGGCTACCGACGCTAAGGCCGTGAGGTCAAGGTCGAATGGGCAAACAAAAAGAGTCCCGGGATCGGTGTTGCAGCACAGATACCTAAGTACCATGATGCATCTGTTTCCATCTCGGTGCCGGTAAAGTAAAGCGACGCTGCTGGCCGGCCGCGGCATGTTTGATGACGCTCATCATGGCTGCCCAGCCACCCAGCCACCCAGCCAGCCGGCTGGTGTCTGGCTGGCCCCGTTCGTGTTTCCGGGATCGACCCTACTAAGGTATGTTGCTAAGGCAGTCCCTCTTAAGGTCGCACAGGTACATAATATAAAAAAAAAATAGTAAATAAAAACATAGTATAAGTGTTATACCTAACACTAAACACATTATAAGGTTTCTTTAGAAACTTAGTGTTATAGAGGTATCTAAGCCTATAACTATCCTATTAACTAACCTTCTATCCTAGTAGCTAGCTCTTATTATAACCCTAATAGCTAAATTAGGGTATAATAAGACTTAAATAATACCTTAATATTATAATAAATTATCTACCTACTTATAAAACTATTATCTAGTATATAAAGGTACTAAACGCTTTAATTAATAATATCTACTACTTAGATTATTAATCTCTTTAGTAGATATAATCTATTAATTAGGTTCTTATTTTATAACCCTAGCTAAATAGCTATAAATATCTAATATACTTAACTGCTATTACTAATAGTTAAGAAGCTAAGCCTTTATAGGCTACCTATATAAGACCTACTTCTAGGCTTTAGGTCTCTAATAGACCTAGAAGTAGTAGCTCTATTAGTATTTATAGTAGAGCTATTCTAGCTTAAAGAATAAGGTCCTAAGGACTTAATCTATAGTACTATAACTATATTTAGAGTAGCCTTTAATATACTTAACTTAGGGTATACTTTAACAAAAGAACTGCATAAAGAGATTAATAAGTTTAGGGAGCAGGAATTATTTATTAAGTATATTCTATATACCCTTATAATAGTAATAATAGTTATATAATTAGGTAATATTATAAAGTTAGTAGGTAAGGATAGTCATAGAAGCAAGGCAGCCAGACTATAAATGTAACACAGTTCCTAAGAACACTATGTCCCTTCAAAAAGGGGGATCAACCCTACACGCACATCATTGACAGGTTGGCATGATATCGACGTTTTCAATGGAGATACCTAGCGCAAGAGCCGCGAGGCAGCGTGGGCTGCTGGCTTTATTGGCTCGGGAGCAAAGCATACAAAGAAGGGATGTTGCATTGCGTCAGTGGAAGAATTTGCGTCTCTCGCCAGTAACTTGGGCCAAGCACGTTGATGTCATTGGTGAGGTTGGTGCCGTGTGGCTGGCCGTTGCTGGTGTCGTTTCGCCGTTCCCTCCCCGCCGTTGCGGCCGGGGAAAAGGGCTCATGGGGACGGCAACAAACCAAGAAGTTTTGACGGGATTGGTAGCCGGTGGTGGTCGGACAAGATGCCGTAGGCCGTGGAAAGAGGAGGAGAGGAGAAGAGTTGGTTCAGGTTGTCCTCGTAGTGTACGATGTACTTCGTTCTGGGTCTAAATGCGCAAAGCGGATGGGAACTGGGATAGGTATGGCTCAGCCTGCGAGGGGGGTGTCGAGCGAGTGGCGAAAGGGGGGCAGAGACCAGATTTTAAGTGGTGAACAAACCCGGAATGATATCCGTACCGACCGGGTGTCTTTTTATCTGCCGGGGGTCGACTGCAACTCTACCGGCGGGTGGCAGGGCTGGTGGACACCGGAGGGAGACGCGACCATGATGCTTTCCAGGGAGGAAATGCCTTGAATCAGGGCAGGGAAATCGGAGCACATGCGATTGTGATGCGAGTGACGATGTGAAGTCGGTCGGTGTATCCGTACAGATACGACCTTGGGAGTGTGTGTATCTGTCAGTCCAAAGAGAGAGAGAGAGATAGATGCTACTGTACCTACCTACCTAAGTAATGACCCAAACACGGGATTCGATACAGGTACCGCATATATCATACGGCGACTGAACAGAGGATGGAGAGGTCTGGACCAGTGACATAATCACTAAAATCGAGAGTCAACCCGAAAAAAGAAAGAAAAAGAATAAGCGAAGAGGAAAAGAGAAAAAAGAAAAGAAGGGAAAAACAAGCGAGAGCCAAACCAGCAAGAGCAGGGTCGAATCGTGAAGGAGGTTTCCAGTTGCGGAATTGACAGCCAATCACTGACACGGCACGAACTTCTCGGATGACCCACTCCCATTTAACTGGCCAGCGTGGCAGCGATTGTCGTTTATCAATGCTGTGGGGGACCTGCGACTGGTCCGTGCGGTGCCGTCCTAAGAGTACAAATCTCCACTACTTACCTATGGATCCGCTTGTCAACCTCTCTAAATCGGCTAGCCCCTGTCTTGGTTTCAGGGAAGGAAAGAGAGAGAGAGAGAGAGGGAGGGAGAAAGAGGAAGGAATAGCCTGCTGACAGGAGAAAGAGGAGGGGAGGACATGCCGCAAATGCACCGCAGCATAGCAACATACCGATACCTACTTACGTACACATGCATCGTTCTGCACACACACACTGATGGTTGGACTGGTTGACTGGGCACATCTGCGTCATCGTGCGGCCATCGCGTTTGCCAGCTTAACGTACCGTAAGCTAACCTACCTAGGTAAGCTAACCTAGGTACCTACCGATAGGTATCTTGACCTGGAACACACCACACTTGCGCCTTGTTTCTCCTTGGGCTGCTAATTCGATCTAGGCGGCCTCTGCGTACGAGGTAGGAGCTGGGAGCTAGCAGTACCTAGGTAGGTAGGCTAGTGGCTGGACTAAGGTATGTTGCTAAGGCAGTCCCTCTTAAGGTTGTATAGGTATATAATATAAAAAAAAAACAGTAAATAAAAACATAGTATAAGTGTTATACCTAACACTAAACATATTATAAGGTTTCTTTAGAAACTTAGTGTTATAGAGGTATCTAAGCCTATAACTATCCTATTAACTAACCTTCTATCCTAGTAGCTAGCTTTTATTATAACCCTAATAGCTAAATTAAGGTATAATAAGACTTAAATAATACTTTAATATTATAATAAATTATCTACCTACTTATAAAACTATTATTTAGTATATAAAGGTACTAAATACTTTAATTAATAATATTTACTACTTAGATTATTAATCTCTTTAGTAGATATAATCTATTAATTAGATTTTTATCTTATAACCCTAACTAAATAGCTATAAATATTTAATATACTTAACTACTATTACTAATAGTTAAGAGGCTAAGCCTTTATAGGCTGCCTATATAAGACCTACTTCTAGGCTCTAGGTCTTTAATAGACCTAGAAGTAGTAGCTCTATTAGTATTTATAGTAAAGCTATTCTAGCTTAAAGAATAAGGTCCTAAGGACCTAATCTATAGTGCTATAACTGTATTTAGAGTAGCCTTTAATATACTTAACTTAGGGTAAACTTTAACAAAAGAACTACATAAAGAGATTAATAAGTTTAGGGAGCAGGAATTATTTATTAAGTATATCCTATACACCCTTATAATAGTAATAATAGTTATATAATTAGGTAATATTATAAAGTTAGTAGGTAAGGATAGTTATAGAAGCAAGGCAGCCAGACTATAAATGTAATACAGTTCCTAAGAACACTATATCCCTTCGAAAAGGGGCTGGTGGCTGGACAGACTCTGTTCAGCTGGTGTGTGTAGGTGTAAGTGGGATATGTGCGCTGGAATGTGCATGGAATTGAGATTGAATGGACAGGCCCAGCCAAGGCCTTGCCGAACCGGGGGGGGGGATGCCGAATCTGTCACTTCTAAGTCCCGGTGGCCTCTTTGGTCTTTTTTCCCTTCTTTTCCCCCCCTCTTTCTTGTGTGCTGAGTCGGCGAGACCCTTGAAAAATAAGAATAAGGGACGACGAGGGCCCATCCTCGATCCCAGGGCATTCGTCTCATGATAGAGCCCCTACCTAGAGTATCCGTATCCCATACCTACATACCTACGATACCTAGTATCCGTACCGACTTACGAGGGGTATTACGGACCAGCAGCCATCAATCATCACGGGCCTTGCCGACCGTCTCGTAGGACTGAGTCTATTCACAACACCGGAATCAACTTCCTCCCATTGCACACCCGACAGCTTGGGCACGCGACAGTCAACGATAGTAAACAATAGCAACAGCAACAAGAAGAACCATCCACCCACTAGAACGAACCACAACTACGGCAACATCACCTCCCCTTAGCGCCCTCTTGTGGCGTCACCCTCCCTTCCACCTTGACGAACAACTGAGACACTCGGAGACGCGCCCAGGTCCTCACATCACGCACGTCACTCACTGCTGTTGGACCGACCCTCAGTCCTGTTACAGGTCACAAGTCACCCACCACCACTTATTACCCGTACTTGACTTGCGTTGCGTAACTCGGCTCTCACCTTGTCTGAGCGGCTAGTCCCTTGTGTAACTGATTGCCCTGAACCCTTCCAACCTAGCCGACATACCAGGGTAGGTACTTTACCTTACCTAGGTACCTTACCTACAGGCTACTTACTTACTAAGGCGGTACCTTAGTCCAACCTTAGCTCACGGTCAAACCCATCGTCTCATTTCCCATCGCCCGGTTTTTTCGACGTACATATCATCCCTTCCTCCCTCTTCTCTTCACGGAGTCGTCCTCATCTTCCTTTCGGACCCCCCCCCCCCCTTGTCCACTGAACTCTCTCTCTCTCAGCCACGACATCGTCGAATTAGATAATCCTGCCAAGCAGAAGTCTAATTACACCTTTATACCCCTAAATGACAGCTACAAGACTTGGACCCTGCCCTAAACCCATCGTCTCATTTCCCATCGCCCGGTTTTTTCGACGTACATATCATCCCTTCCTCCCTCTTCTCTTCACGGAGTCGTCCTCATCTTCCTTTCGGACCCCCCCCCCCTGTCCACTGAACTCTCTCTCTCTCAGCCACGACATCGTCGAAACTTGATACCAGGCACGACTCGACGCCCTTCCCTGTTCAATACCCAATACGCCCCTTGGCCCCAGGGACCCCCCCTCCCCACCACCACCACCACCACCACACACACACACTCACACATATCTACATCTACTTCTCTTCAACCACTTTTTCGGTCTGCTTTTCCTTTTTGCTCTGGCATTGGATTTCCACTACCACCATCATCAACATCACCACAACGACCTTGAGGCGTGTTGACCCGCCTTTTCGTCGCCATGTCGGGTCTCGACGATGCTCAGAGCGGCCAGGGTAATAGGGGTGAGGCTCTCGGCGATGAGTCGGGCAGCTCCATCTCTGGTCTGGTCAGCACGCTGGCCGTCTGCGCCCCTATCGCCGGCGTCTACCTTGTCATCTTCCTCATCCTTCGCCGGAGCCAACGGCGATTCTATGCGCCGCGAACCTACCTAGGCAGTTTGCGTGAAAGGTCAGTCTGAAGGTTCTCTGTCTACCTACGCATACATACATGCGTGCAAACGTACAAACGTGCGTGTATTGTGTATACGGAGATATATATGAATGTAAGACGCGTGATTCAGCTACTGACCCGTCTTACAGTGAACGATCGCCGAGCTTACCCAGCGGCGTCTTCAACTGGTTTTCTCACTTCTGGAAGATCCCCGACATTTACGCCCTCAAGCACCAATCCCTGGACTCCTATCTCTTTCTTCGCTTCCTCCGTATCTGCGCCACCATCTGCTTGGTCGGCCTTGTCATGACCTGGCCCGTCCTGTTTCCCATCAACGCCACGGGCGGAGGCACGGCCAAGCAGCTTGACATCCTGACGTACAGCAACATCGACGTGACCGTCTCCTCCGGCCTCAACCGCTTGTACGCCCACGCCCTCATCGGCTGGCTCTTCTACGGCTTCGTCATGTATCTCATCATGCGCGAGTGCATCTTCTACATCAACCTGCGCCAGGCCTTCCTGCTCTCTCCGACCTACGCCAAGCGCATCTCGTCCCGCACAGTTCTCTTCACTTCGGTCCCCGACGCCTACCTGGACGAGGCCAAGTTCAAGAAGCTCTTCAGCGAGTCGATCAAGAGGGTCTGGATCACTGGCGACACGGAGAAGCTCGACGAGCTCGTCGAGGAGCGCGACAAGGTTGCCATGAAGCTCGAAAAGGCCCAAGTTAAGCTTATCAAGCTCGCCAACGCTGCGCGCCTCAAGGCTGTCAAGAACGGCGCATCTGCCGAAAAGACCCCCTCCGCTCAGGACACCGAGTCCGGCGATGCCTCTGCTCGCTGGATCCCCCAGAAGAAGCGCCCGACCCACCGCCTCGGTCTGTTGGGCCTCGTCGGCCGAAAGGTCGACACAATCGAATGGTGCCGCGCCGAGCTCCAACGCTTGATCCCCGCCGTCGACGCTGCCCAAGCCGACTACCGTGCCGGAAATTACAAAAAGATCCCCGCCGTCTTCGCCGAGTTTTACACCCAGTCGGACGCTCAGGCCGCGTTCCAGGTCACAACCCATCATCAGGCCCTCCAGATGACGCCCAAGTACATCGGAATCCAGCCCGCCGAGGTCATCTGGAAGTCCCTCCGGGTCTCGTGGTGGCAAAAGGTCGTCCGCCGCTATGCCGTCATCGCCTTCATCGCCGCCCTCATCATCTTCTGGGCCGTCCCCGTCACCCTCGTCGGTATCATCTCGCAGGTATCCTACCTCGAAAAGGTGTCCTTCCTGACCTGGCTCCAAAAGATCCCCGATGTCATCATGGGCGTCGTGTCGGGCCTGCTTCCCAGTGTCGCCTTGGCCGTTCTCATGTCGCTGGTCCCGGTCATCATGCGCCTCTGCGCCAAGCTCTCTGGCGAGCCCTCGGACTCTCGCGTCGAGCTCTTCACCCAGAACGCCTACTACTGGTTCCAGCTGATCCAGGTCTTCCTGATAACAACTATTGCCGGATCGGCCGTCGCGACGGTCCAAGCCATTCTCGAAAACCCCGGTTCCATCTTCGGTACCCTGTCCACGGCGTTGCCCAAGTCGTACAGCTTCTACATTAGCTACTTCATCGTCCAGGGCATCACCCTCGCGGTTGGCGTCTTGACTCAGGTGGTCGCTTTCGCCATCTTCGTGGCCGTGCTCAAGTTCCTCACCAACACGCCCAGAGCCCTCTATCAGAAGTGGTCCACGCTTGCGGCCATCTCTTGGGGGAGCGTCCTCCCCGTCTACACAACCATTGCCGTCATTAGTAAGTCATTGTCCATAACATATGCCACCCACCTCCATTTCTGTGGAACCCTTCCCCCGACTAACACACTCGCAGGCATTACGTATGCCATCATCGCACCTCTAATGCTATTCTTCTCGACCATTGGTATGGGGCTGTTCTACCTTTCGTACCGCTACAACATCTTGTTCGTCAGCGACACCAGGATCGACACCAGGGGCCTACTGTACCCCCGTGCCCTCAAGCAGCTCTTCGCCGGCGTTTACCTGGCCGAGATTTGTCTGATTGGTCTTTTCGCCGTGTCGGTCGCCATTGGACCTCTTGTCCTCATGATCGTTTTCTTGATCTTTTCCGTCCTGTTCCACCTTACCATGAACAGCGTGCTGGACCCTCTCATGTACACACTCCCCAGAACGCTGCAGGTGGAGGAGGAGTCTCTGAGCGCCGAGATCGAGGACATTGACCGCAAGGACTCGGGCCGAGGCGTTTCGGAGGAGCAGAACGGCGACTCGAGCAAACTGTTCAAGAAGATCCCCAACTTCAAGAAGTTCAGCCCCGGCGGCGAGGAGAACACGGTCGAGAAGGGCGGAAACATCGTGACTCGGTTTCTCAAGCCCTGGATTTTTGCCGACTACCTCACGCTCCGCCAGCTGGTCCCCCACGACGCGGCCACCATTGACGAGATGTACCCCGGCGCCATCCAAGACAACGCCTACTACCCTCCTTCGGTTTCGAGCTTGCCTCCTCTGCTTTGGATCCCCGAGGACTCTGCGGGAGTATCCAAGTACGAGATTGCACAGACGAGCAAGATCATCCCCATCACGGACGAGGGATGCCAGCTGGACGAGAAGAACAAGCTCGTGTGGGACTCGGAGGGCGCAAGACCCCCGATCTGGGACGAGAAGATTTACTACTGACCCCTCCGCCCTGTCTCTCTGTTTACCCCCCATGCTTTGCCCGTCACATCACCTGTATACCACTGATACCCTCTCCGGAGTTCGAGCTCCATTTCTTTAATAACAACACAACGACGGGGAAAGCCCACATGGCATTAGGCCTTTTTTCCTTTCCATTTTATGTAGTCAGGAAATGAGAATCATGCAACGCATCACAGCTAGCATCGTGACACTTGCCATGCCAGTCAAGGCTGGCTCTATACTACAGGTACTAATTATGTGATGGATGTTCTTGCCCGAATTGAATGACTGGGTGAGGAAGGGTGCGTATTAACCCAAAGTAGCAGCGAGGCTCTTCTGGTTGGCTGGTCGATGAACTTCATCCCATCTTCACATCAGGTGAAACTCACCTGAGCATCGCCGTCTCGATGCAGGCCAATCCGAGCCAAGCAAGGCAAGGCAACTGCAACTGTCACAACAGAGAGGCTTCTTTTTTTTTCTTCCTTCCTTCCTTCCTTCCTTCGGTCCTTCGTTCCTTCGGTCCTTCGTTCCTTCGTTCCTTCGGTCCTTCGTTCCTTCGTTCCTTCGTTCCTTCGTTCCTCCCTCCCTCCCTTCCTTCCTTCTTCTTTCTGTTTCCTTCCCGATCAACATTAACAAGACGACAATCGAGTACGTACTCTTTTCGCAACTCACAACTCGACTCGCAATTCGCAATTCGCAACTCGCAACTTGCGATTTTCGTCTTTTGTCTCAACTTCTCGTCCAATTCCCAGTACACTCACTCACAACGAACGAATCGACAGCACAAGTAGTTCGACAGATACAAGCAACACCGACGAAAGACGCCACCCGATGTTTTCTTTCCTCCTTTCTCCTTGATCTCCCGCATCGCCTGCAACACGAATCTTGCGGCGACTTCATTTCTCTTTCCTCGCATGGGTACCTACTCAATCTAACCGAGTAAACGGAGCAGCAGTAGCAGCAGCAAGCAGCATTGAAAGTGCGCGACAACGGAGTCTTGCAGCTCCTGACTCGCAGATACCTAGGTACTCAGGCACCTAGACTGATTGATTGGCTGCCTTACATAAGCAAGCCGTCAGGTGCGATGGTCTCAGCCACGGGCTCTCCCGAGCCTGCTGTGGCAGCCGGTGAAGAACAACAGCAGCAGCCACAGCCCCAGCCCCAGCCCCAGCTTGGTGATGGTAGTGGAGCTTACGACATAGCTACGGACACTCCACCCTGGCTTCCGCATTGGACGCCCATGCCCCCGCCAAACCCGCCCCATCCCAATCGCAATATCCGTACCACTACCATTTATCAACGCGGTTCCGCGACATGGCGCGAGCAATTCGCAACCACTCCGACCAAACCATCGCCATCGCCATCGTCGTCCATCGACGCTTTCGAGCGGCATTCGGTCACCACCCAGCAGTCCCCGTCGGCCAAATCGCGACTTCCGCGTCTCGTTTCCTTTATTCGTCGCACTACGCAGTCCGGGGAATCGCAGCTGGCCATGGCCGAGGCCTTGCTGGGCCTGGCGCCCTCGTATGGCGACGCGTCGAATAACAAACCCTCAATCGCACACCCCGACGACCTCCCAGCCCAGCTCCGCCGCGATCTCGAACTCAAAAAAACCCCCACTCGGTGCGAACATGTCCTCGTCACGCTCGAGGTGCCGTCCACCGTCGAGTTCGCCATCCGTGAGACCGAGGCTGAAGCGCCCGAGGTCATCGATCCCGCCGTCGCTCGCCTCCTAATCCGCATCGACGACGGCCAGCCCGTGAGGATCGTGCACGCCTACGAGACCATCATCAACCAACCCCACGACAACCCTGCAATCCAGCGATTTGTTGCCAAGCACATTGTCGGCCTGTTGTCAACAGCAGACGAGAGTACCTGGGTCGTCCGAGAGGTCTCGCGCGGCCAGTACGGCTGGGCCTTCACCTATATCTGCAAGGACTCTGTCGCCATGTGGAACCGCCAGGTCGGCAAGACGGCAAACAAGGCTATCGTCGGAGAGTACAGTCAAAAGGAGCTGGAACCCGTCATCTCAGGTAGCCACCAGCCCTGACTGACTGACTGACGCTGCGGCGCACTGATGAGAAGCACCGAGGACTGACTATGCTCCAGGCAGACCGGCCTTTGATTGCCGCGGCAATCTTACCATTGCCTTCTCCAAGAACTCGAGAACTATCACCATCAAGTACGAGCACACGCCCTTCCACAAGACCGTCGGCGAGATGATTGAGCATTTCCGGCCGCTGCCCCCTGCAGCACCACTGGCTCCTTTCATCCCTGCTTGCGACAAGCCGAAGAAGGCCAAAACCCCGAGGAAGAGGAAGAGCGAGACGAATGGAGATGGAACACCCAGCCAACCCAAGAAGAAGAAGAAGAGGAAGACGAAGTCAGAGGCTGCGGCTGCGGCTGCGGCGAATGATCAAAGTGCGCAAGAAGAGGCCGCCGGCAACGACCAGTCGACGGCCACCGTCTTGACCAAGGCCGACACCGCCGTGCAAAGTGACGTTCACTTACACGCTGTCCTCGATGTGCCTCCGGCCGAAGCCGCCCGGCGTCGTGAGGTTGCTATTAGACTCCTCAGCGACAGCGGTGTCGACCCGGAGAGTCTTTCTACCGAGCAGTTCAGCATCTTCGCCAACCAGTCTCCATATCTCCAGAAAGAATCCCTTTCCATGTTGGTCAAATACGGCGCCGAGAGACTTCGGATTGTGCATCCCAGCGATGCCAATCCGGCATCGTCAACAAGCGCATCACCCACGTCTAGCCAACCCGCCGCCGAAGCGGAACCCGCCGATCCCGCATCATTGTTGGAATCTTCCGCCTCCACTAAGAAAAAACGCCCGCGAAAATCCAAGGCGGCGGCTGGTGATGCCGAGGAGGAAGAGCTGATCCCGGCTCCCGCAGGCACTCCGCTGAGGCAAGTCTCGAGAGGTTCCTGCATTACTTGCAGAAGAGCAAAGACCAAGGTAAGTCTACCCCCCCTTTCACCGTCGGGGAGGCTCGCGGAGTTCAGTCTAATTCGCTCAAACTAGTGTGACCGAGGCAAGCCTACTTGCTCTTCGTGTGAGGAAGGGGGAATCGAGTGTCAATATCCCCTTGTCATAAAACAGGCAGCCAGAAAGAAGGAGAAGTCGTCAGCACTGGTGGATGATGACGAGAACATCGAGACTGAATCGGGAGCCGAACCCGAACCAGACCCCGAGCCTGCGCTGGAGTCTGAGCCTGCACCGGAGTCTGATCCTACGCCGATGTCTGACCCTGCGCCGGAGTCTGAGCCCGAGCCCGAGCCCGAGCCTGAGCCCGAGCCTGAGCCCGAGCCCGAGCCCGAGATGGATACTGCCCCGGAGCCGGAGGCGGAAACTGAAGAGCAGGAGCCCGACGACATTGAGACCATCGATTACACGTCCAATATGCCCGTTGCCAACATGATTACTCCAGCCGCCGAGCCTCCCAGCCAGGACTATTTCAACTCTGGCCACAATCAACTGTCGTATACGCACACTGCTTCCAACGATATGGGCATGTCTCAGGGTGTGTCCTCGTATCCCGAGGCCTTGGGCAACGTGAGCTACGCGGAGCCATCGTCTCTCGCCAATACAGCAGCCTACACTCACTCAAACGCAGATTCGGCGAATTATGTTCGGCCCGCCGACACGGGGAACATGGGTCATTCACGGGCGGCTACTGCCAGCAGTCTTGGTTATCGCCATCAGCCTACGATCAAGAGCCCTCAGACGACGGGAACCTCTCCTACTACTACACGCCGCAGCTTGCCATCTGAGATCCCGCAGCAGCAACCCGTCACCGAGAGCGCCGTTTCGCTTCCAAACTATGCGCAGAACTGGCAGAGCATCTCGCCGGCCAAGCCGACAAACACGGTGTCACCGTCCATGTCGGCGCAGCAACAACATCGGTCGCGCATGTCGGTTCAGACACCTACACCAAGCGCTGTCAGTCAGCAGTCAACGGCCGCAAATGACAAGACGCAACAGATTGCGGCCCAAGCCTCCATGCATCAGCAGCAGCAGCAGCAGCAACATCGGCCTTCTCCCACACAGGCAGTGGCTCAAATGGCCCAAGCACCGCGAGTTGTGTCGCCATTCCAAGCTCCCGTGCAGACGGTTCGGGCTAAGAGTCGAGCCGGCCATCGAGCGTCAACCCGTACACCCGTCAATGAGCAGCGGCCGAGTCCGTCTCACCACACCGTCCAGCCGTCGACAACCCGAGGCACGCTTGACACCACCACGTACAACAACAACAACAACAACAACAATAACAACAGCGAGACCCATTCTTTGGGCAGTGTTTCCAACTACAACGCCTACGGCGCAAAGTACCCGAGTGCAGGAGGCAACACCTTGGCGGAAGCAGACACGAAACTGGCGTATCAGCCGTACGCGCCGCAAACCACCTCTGCAGCTCCGTCAACATACACGTCATACGACCACGGCCGAAGCAGCATGACGCCGCAGAACAATACTAGCAACCTGTCGTATACCCCGAGCAACAATCCGCGGTCTGGGCAGATGTATGACTCCCAACCCCAATCCCAATCTCGCCGTAACACGCAACAGTCTTATAGAGATGGCACGGTCACCGAAACGCCTACTACAAACCCGTACGCGCAGTCTTCGCCGGTAGTACAGCAGCAGCAGCAGCAGCAACGACACCGACAATCACAGCAACAGTCATCCACGCTTCAGTCGTTCAACATGCGAAATGCGGCAACGGCTAGCCAAGCCATGCCAGCCACGAGACACAAAAGCCAACAGCAGCAGCAGCATCATCAGCAACCGTCGCAGTCGTACGGCTCCTACTCGTCTCAAGCGCAGCAACAGCCTACGCAATCGGATCAGCACAGCTGGTATGGTTTCGGATCGGGCACGAATACATCGTTCCCATCGACGAATGTGTCGGGAGGATACGCGACTAGAGGTGGCGCTTCCATCAACTACGGCACTAGCTCGAGCAGCGGCAGCCAGGCATACCAGCACCAGCAACAGCACCAGCACCAGCACCAGAACCCTGACGGCATGCCGAACCACAGCTATTCTGGAGACGAGAACGATATGTACGAGCTGCTGAAGAACTCTCTACATGGCCCTGGTCGTTGAGGGAGAGGGGCTGGCTGGCAGATTATGTGTAGCCACTTCTCTTGCGTACCGCGTCGTGCGTCATGAGAAGTCTTGTCTTCTCTAGCTGGGAATCTCGAGCTGATTGGGAACTGCCCGGACGGTAGGCGGACGACGGGATCCACTGATTGTTGTGTTCTGGGTCTAGGAAACGAGGAAGCACCATATCGGTTATGTGGAGTGGAGGGTGTCTACGGGCTCACCTCGATGTGTCCTGTATTGTAATCTTTTCTGGGCCGTGAAGGCTCCCCGTGGATGGCAGGCTTGCCACCCAGAGGCTGAATAAACGAATTTCGATTTACATACAAAGTAATGCCTTTTTTTTTTTTTTTACATGTGTGTTTGTTTCTGCTGCGAAGGAGACGGTTGAGCATGCCGACCTACCTACCTAAAGGTGGCATCCCGGACAAGCTACAGCTCAAGCTGTATTGAAGGTACGCAAAGGCCGTGGATGTCAAAGCTCCGGATAGACCCTGGACTGTCATCCGTGATGAATCAATCGCCTGTTAAAACCGAATGGAACAAACCGGAGGGGAACGTGATACGCTGTGATCTCCAGGATTTACACACATGCTAGACTCAGATTCCTCTCCGCAGGATTCATGTGAAGAACCATTTCCGGTTCATTGTCGTACTAGGATCGTTGGACTCAGCCCGGACTCGAAAAACCGCGGTATCGTGTCTAAGAATAGCATACGTTCGTTCACGAATGATTCGCATAGTGGGGGGGGAGAGGGTTTCTCGGCTCTGCTTCCGTTTGGCATTGGATAAAGGTCCTGAACGTCTCCACGTGCTCTAGTCGGCAGGCGGGCCTCAACCGATACAGCCCCTCTACGATGGCAACAGCCCTTGAAAAGGAATTCCACGTCCGCAATTCTACGACGTGTGTCGTTTGTTGAGCTTCTGTCAACCTACTATCCTTGAAGAGTCGTGATAAGACGCTTGAGTGTAGCTAGCTTGGTGGTTCCCGGGATGGTCAAGAAAATCGACCATCTCGATTTTTTGGGGGTTGCATCTGTCATAGTCCGGGAAACACACACACATACAAACACAAATCTACTGTACTTTCGATTCGTCAATGAGTCTTCAACAAAACCATACCCCCAGCATCATCTTCCATCATCCTCCCTCCCTTCCAGATCCAACGTTGTCGTACGCCATCACACCAAGTCGAAACACGAATACACCGGTTGCGAGGCCAGACGTTTATAGGCGAGGCAGTAGTAACAGAAGCAATAGCAGTAAATGTCCCTGTCCCGTCGCTCGACATCTCTTGATTCCATCATCTGCACTTGGCCCTACGTAAGCCCCTTGCTGACTGTTCCGTTCTCCGGACGGACGCAAACCGAGTTGTTCAACCTGCGAAAGAAGCCAAACGCAATGTCACTACAAGACGTGAGAAAGCCATGCGTTAGGTCGGAGCCGGAAACTCGGTGTTGAGACGGCGTAGCCCTGTGCCGGCTACGTGTGCACGTCGCATCGGCCGGACGCGGACGCCCCACACCGAACACGGCCCCACTAATCCGGCATACGAGGCCGCATTCACAAAACGGCTCACATGGAACGATTCGGAGTGTCTTCCGATGCGATTGATTGCCAAACCACAGTCGACGAAGCCGAGATATGCTACTTTGTACGCAAAGAAAACCTCCCACGAGTCTAGCAAAGAGTCTGACTCGGCCCTCTTTACGCAGCTTTGGGCCAACCTGCACCAGTGAACCACTACTATGCACTACTACTACGCCCCTTCTCATGAGGGTCTCTGAAACGGCCTCGAGTAGGTAAAGTCGAACTTTGACTGAAGTCCCGCACGATCAGCCATGGCCTGGGCAATCGCCGCGTCGCGCTGGACGCAAGCTTCGGGCGGTGCCACGCGGGCGCGGCCGAGCGCCCTGGCCCCGTTGACCAAGACGGACGTGTGCGGCTGCTGCTTTTCCGCAAAGGCCTTGAATATCGACGACAGCCGCTCCGTCGAGAGCGCGTGGGTGTCGTCAAAGTCTGGGAGCGCCTCTGCGAGATAGTAGCAGTCCTCGCTGGCGTTTCGTGTTAGTTCAGTGGCCTCTTCGGCGAATCCCGGGCCTCCTCCCCTTTTTTCTTTTTCCTTTTTTTTTTTTTTTTTAAGCTCACCATGACTGGTTGGCGCCCTGCCCGAGATGGACGCTCGTGGGATGGACGGCGTCCCCGATCATGACGGACCGTCCCGAGTGCCACTGATCCGGGCTGAGCTCCGGGCGGTCGTAGATGCCGTACTTGATCAGACGCTCGGCCGAGTTGACCAAGCGCAGCACCACCGGGTCCCAGCCCTCGGCCGCCAACGTGGCCGAGATGGCCTCCTTGGCCGCCGCTCTCTGCTCGTCGCCGAACAGACCCCACGACGCCTCCTCGACGGTTTCGCCGGGCAGCGTCAGGGCCCACGACGTCTTGTCGTGGGTCATGTCGTAGCAGATGACGTGGCTCCGCTCGCCGTACCAGTTCCTCGCCCCGGGACGTCCGCGGAAAGCGTCGGGCGTCGGCGAAACCCCAGCGGTCTGTCCAAAGTAAGATCACCAAAACGAGTCAATCACGTTAGGGCGGGTCATCTGAGAGGAAACGCAAGGTGCATAAAGCAAAGCAAAGCAAACCAAAGCAAACCAAAGCAAACAAAGAAAACAAAGAAAACACTGGGGTTTCGTACCTGTGTCAAACCTGTAAACGAGGGCAGTCCGTCCTGCAGGCCGGCTCGCGCGAGGAGCAAGATTCTCGTCGTGGCCTTTAGCCCGTCGCAGCCGACGAGAAACGATCCGGTCTCTGATTTCCCCCCCTCGAAGAAGGCCGTGACGGATCCGTCGGACTCTTCTATCCGCTCGAGCGCCCAGCCCCTCCTCAGCTCGATGCCCTTCTGCTCCGCCACGTCCCGGAGCCACGAGGTGATCAGGGTCCGCTTGACGCCGACGGCGGGCTGGCCGTACCGCTTGGCGAACGCGGCCGGGATGTCGGAGGCGCCGAGGACCTCGCCGGAAGCCTTGCGGTCGCACAGCTCGAGGACCGGCGGCCCGTTCTGCAACAGCTTGTCGGGGATGGGCCCGACGCGGTCGAGGACCTTGAGGCCGTTGGGGCAGATCATCAACGAGGCGCCCACATCGGCCGGCGACTCTGTCCGCTCGAAGATGATGGGCTCATAGCCCTTTTGCTCCAGGAGGCACGCCACGACGGGCCCGGCGACGCCGCACCCGACGACGAGGACTTTGGGGGAAGACATTGTGCTTGGTATGAGAGGGTGTAACAGGGGACCAAGGCAGAGTGTCACACGATCATCGTCTGAGGATGGGAGAGAACGAGAGAACGAGAGAGGGAGACAGGGAGACACGGAGAGAGGGAGACATAGAGACAGAGACAAGGAGACGAGGAGACAAAGACGTTGGGACAAAGGCGGTGATGCTAGCCGCGGATGGATGGCCTGGTTCGTCCTTGGGTTGGGACGACAGAAGCACTGCGTCCCATACTGTAAACGCTGACTCGTGCCACGCCAGGTTCCTCCAAGACCCCCGAAAGGAAGCCCAAACTCTGTTTCAGTAAGGAACACGGTTGGTCTTTGGAAACTATTCGTGCATAATGTCACCAATTTTGTTTGAGTTCAAGCGTAAAACATACATAATATATCGGGCGGAGTGATGGCACGTTCCAGCCGGCTGGTTCATGTCAGATGATCGACGTCCTCTGTCTCCTCCCTATTAATACTCTGTACACGAAGTCGGACACATTTTCCACCGTATCTAACTATGTAAGCCTGACTCGGATCACCTGGGGTTCACGATATGGACCTGTCGACGATGCAGACGAGCTTTTCGCCCGACACGGCCCCCCGTCGCAGCTCTTCGAGGCCCTTGCTCACGTCCCCGAGCGAGTCCCCCACGACGCGAAACCGGAGCGGCCTGACGTGCCCGTCCCGCACGAGGTCGGCGGCCCGTCTCATCCAGGACTCGGCGAACAGACGGTCGGCCGGGGAGGGGCGGCACTTGTACGGGGCGACCCAGTCGACGGCGCAGCCGAAGGCGGTCATGGCGAACACCCACGACGGCCGGACGGCGCGCCGCGAGTGGGACGCGACCGGGAAGCTGTCGAGGGCGACGTAGCGGCCGGCGGCGGCGCCCATGGCGTCGTAGCAGATGTTCATGGACGCGGGCGTGGTGATGCAGTCGGCCGCGTGGGCCAGGCGGTCGTCGGTCAGGGCGCGTATGTCGGATGCGCACGTGGGCGAGTTGTAGTCGAAGGCGGCGGCGGCCCCGGCCTCTTTGACCAGAGGGAAGTTGTGAGGCGAGCATGTCGTCACGGGTATGAATCCGGCACTGTTTTGGGGTTCGTCTGTCAACGGGAGGAGGCTGGGGGCCGAGGCTCGCGGTATAGACCGAGATGCGTCAGAGAGAGGGGGGGAAGACAGGGGAGGAGGAGACGGGAGGGAGGAGAGGAGGGAGAAAGAAACCTACTGCTTGAGAAGCTGTATCATGAAGATGCCGGAGGCCGTGCTCCCGCCGTACACCAGGACGTGTGCGGCCGGGTCTGCGGGTGCGTCTCCCAGTCCCAGCTTCATCGAGTGGTGAAGAACCATGCCGCCGGTGAGCAGACCGCACGGGAGAGTGGCTGCTTCTTGGAACGACATGCCGTCGGGGATGCCAAAGACCAGATGGTCCTCCGCCACGACGTACTCGGCAAAGGCGCCGGTGGCGGCGTCGTCTCTGTTGTATCCGAAGGCGACGCCGCACACCCGGTCGCCGGGCCGGATGTGCGAGCCGACCCGGGAGCCCTTGGAGACCACCTCGCCGGCGAAGTCGAGGCCCGCCATGGAGCCCTGGGGCGTGCCGGCCTGTACCATCTTGGCGTCCGACGGGTTGAGGCCGACGCACGCCGTCTTGACGAGGATGTCGGTGGGTGACAGCGTCGTCGGTATGGCAACTGTTTCTACCGTGGCCGTCCCGGGGCCTTGGATCAGCATGGCCTTTCTCGTTCTCTTGGGCTGTGTCATGATGGGTAGGTAGGTGAGGATCTGGGGATGGTTATGGAGATCTGTGAGCTGAGCGAGCGAGCAGACAGTAGACTGGGTGTAAGTTGAGTCTGACGACGGTGCAAGTTGCAACTCTTCTTCAAGCAGGGCTGAAATGGCTTTGGCTCGATCAACAAACCTTGTCTCCAAGTCGCCGGGTGAAATATTCCTCCAACGACCGATTCGGAACATGCGCGATATGTTGAGACAAGTCACCTTTTGAGGTTGTCCAGCTATGTATTGAGACTTCCCGGGGAAAATAGATTAATGCATGCCTCCCTTGAACTTACTTTGAAGCCGCTGTCAGTTGATGGACGAGGCGTCCCGAACTATGTACGTCGAGCTTTCTGACTCGTGAGAGCCACTCACTACGTGTCCGAAGCCGTCCATGGTCTGACTCCAAAACCATGGTTCTCCGATCCCCGGCCATCAAATGTACATGCGAGAGTTGAGCGCGGCCTGTTGCGCTGATTATCAACAAAAACACATGACCAGTAAGAAGCTGATTGAGTGGCCAAGGGACCCGTTCCATAAGCTTTCTTTCCTGTAGAGTTTGGATCATGTACATAGAAAGTGGACTCAATGTCTACTTAATCAATGAGATGGTGACATGCTGCTGCTTCGACCTCGGACTCTGGTCCAGGCCAAGGCGGAATATATTGATACATACCACGTTACCAGGGCCGGACTGACTAGTCGCCTTGTCAAACAGAAACTCTGGTTATACATGTAGCGACAAGGATGCCGAAGGGGATACTACAGCATGCATATCGGGTTCCGCGGCGAGTTTCTCAGTTGCGGCACAACAGATCCGACAAGAAGACGCCATGTTCCGTTGTAGTCTTGGACCATCTTGGTCGATATGTATGTGAATGTATCCATCCCAAGGACCTTGTCCATCTTGACAACTTGCTCATTCGTACCGAGACTTTTCTTTCTTTCCAACAAGCCCGCCACCGTGACTAACGACTAACGCTGACGAGTACACTAAACTTATTAGCTACTTATACATGACCCCAAGAGAAAAGGTGAACAACTCCTGAGTCCTGCCAGCAACCTGAGCTTTCCTTCATCCCCTACCTACCTAGTTGCTAACTTTCCCCTTCTCAAGAAGAACCGCAGATCGTCATGGAACCCATCGCCATCATAGGACTGGCACACCGGTTCCCCGGCGGCGCCAACACGCCAGGCAAGCTGTGGGATGTGCTGAACAGCAGAAGAGACCTGTCGAGGGAGCCCGGCGTAGACCGCCTCCGCCTGGACAAGTTCTACCACGAGAACGGCGAACACCACGGCAAGTCCAACGTGACCAAGTCGTACTTCCTCGACGAGGACCCGCGGCTGTTCGACACGACCTTCTTCAACATCAGCCCGCTCGAGGCCGAGGCCATGGACCCCCAGCAGCGGCTCCTCCTCGAGACGGTGTACGAGGCGACCGAGTCGGCCGGGGTGAGCGTGGACCGGCTCCGGGGGTCGCGATGCTCCGTCTTCGTGGGCGTCATGACGGGCGACTACGAGGCGATCCAGTACCGCGACACCGAGGACCTGTCCCAGTACACGGCGTCCGGCACGTCGCGCGCCATCCTGGCGAACCGCGTCTCGTACTTCTTCGACCTGGCCGGCGCCTCCGTCTGCCTGGACACGGCGTGCTCGTCCTCGCTCGTGGCGCTGCACCTCGCCGTCCAGGACCTGCGCGCCGGCGCCGCCGACACCGCCGTCGTCGCCGGCACCAACCTCATCCTCGGCCCGGACATGTACGTCAGCGAGTCCAAGCTGCGCATGCTCTCGCCCACGGGCCAGTGCCGCATGTGGGACGCCCGGGCCGACGGCTACGCCCGGGCCGACGGCTACGCCCGCGGCGAAGGCGTCGCGGCGCTGCTGCTGAAGCCGCTCGCCCAAGCCGTGCGGGACGGCGACCCCGTCCACGCCGTCGTGCGCAACTCGGGCGTCAACTCGGACGGCCGCACCCCCGGTATCACCATGCCGAGCGCCGCGGCCCAGGCGAGGTTGACGGCCGAGACCTACCGGGCCGCGGGACTGGACCCGTTGAACCCGGACGAGAGGTGTCAGTATTTCGAGGCGTAAGTAGTTTTGATAGTACAGCAGAGCATGCTCTGATGTGCCCGAGGGCCAGTTGCTAGATGGGAAGCGAGATGTGGTCTGTGTGTTTGTGTGTGTGTATAAATATCAAGATAATATGGGCTGACATTATCCATACGCGCAACAGTCACGGAACCGGAACGCAGGCCGGCGACCCAACAGAAGCCAGGGGCATATACGACAGTTTCTTTGCATCCTCCCCCTCCTTATCCTCCTTCTCCTCCTCCTCCAAGTCTGACCAAAAAGACCCAAACGCAGACACGACGTCTCGGCGTCCTCTCCTCGTGGGCTCCATCAAGACCGTCGTCGGCCACTTGGAGGGCTGTGCCGGGCTCGCGGGCGTCATCAAGGTGCTGCTGGCCATGAAGCACAACACGATCCCGCCGAACCTGCATCTCACGTCGCTGAACCCAAAGATCGCGGACCTCCGGCACGTCCTCCGGGTGCCGACGGAGCCCACGGCGTGGCCGGCGCCGGCGCCGGGACATCCGAAGCGTGCCAGCGTCAACAGCTTCGGGTTCGGCGGCACCAACGCCCACGTCATCCTGGAGTCGTACGGTGATGATGATGATGATGGTGGTGATGATGATGATGAAGATGAAGACGACGATGATGACGATAATGATAATGACGATGGTGATAAGAGGAGGAAGAAGAAGAAGAAGACCGAATCCCTGCCAGAGACGGACTTGGTCACATCTCCCCTCGTTGTCAGCGGGCACTCGCAGACCTCGCTGCTCGAGAACGTCCGGAGACTGGCCCGCTACCTGCGTGACCATCCCGAGGTGAGGCTGGACGACGTGGCCTGGACGTTGTGGAAACGCCGCAGCGCCTTCACCTTTCGCACGTCGTTCTCGGCGGTATCTCGTCAAGAGTTGCTGCGAAACCTCGAGGAAACCGTGGGCGACTCTGCTGTTGATACACACCAACTACATCAACAACAACAACAACAACAATACAACAGACCCTCGATAGGAACACCCGTATCCAGCTTGGTGTCTCCATCCGAAGGCTTCGGCGTCTTGGGCGTCTTCACCGGCCAAGGCGCTCAGTGGCCCGGCATGGGCAAGGAACTGATGGACAAGAGCCGCGTCTTCAGGGAGACCATCGACGAGTGTGACCGGAGCCTCGCCGCGCTGCCCGACGCGCCGTGCTGGTCGCTGCGGGACGAGCTGCTCAAGTCGCCGATCTCGGCCAGCCGCATCGCCGAGGCCGAGATCGCGCAACCCGCCACGACGGCCGTGGAGATGGGCCTCGCGAGGATGCTCGCGGCCAGCGGCGTCCGCTTCAGCGCCGTCGTCGGCCACTCGTCCGGCGAGATCGCCGCCCTGTTCGCCGCCGGCATCCTCTCGCTGTCCGACGCCGTCCGCGTCGCCTTCTACCGGGGCCTGTACGCCAGCAGGCTCGCCGGCCGGGGCTCGATGATGGCCGTGGGCGTCGGCGCCGACGCGGCGGAGAGTTTCTGTCACGAGGAGCCCTTCCGCGGCCGCATCTGCCTCGCGGCCAAGAACTCGCCCTCGAGCGTGACCCTCTCGGGCGACGTCGACGCCGTCCTCGAGGCCAAGGCGGCGCTGGACGAGAGGGGCGTGTTCGCCCGGGTCCTCCGGACCGACAAGGCCTATCACTCGCCGCACATGGAGGCCTGCTCCGAGGCCTATCTTGCGGCCATGCGCGCCTGCGGCATCAAGCCGCTCCGGGCCGCGGGCACGTGTGTCTGGGTCTCCAGCGTGGACGGCACCGCGGACCGGTACTGGGACCGGAGGCTCGATGATCTCGCCGGGCCGTACTGGATCGAGAACATGGTGAGACCGGTGCTCTTTGCCGACGCCATCACGGCGGCCCTGACGAACGGGGGTCCCTTTGACGTTGCCGTCGAGGTTGGCCCGCACCCGGCGTTGAAGGGGCCCGTCAACCAGACCGTGAAGCCGCACTTGGGGAGACAGATCCCCTACTGCGCAAGCATGCAGAGGGGGGAGAACTGCGTCACTGTGTTCTCCGAGCTGCTCGGTTTCCTCTGGTCCAGCTTTGGGGCAGACGCCGCAGCCCTCGACTATGATGGGTATCGGGCGTGTTGGCGCGATGACGGCGGCGGCGGCCAGACGGGCGATGACATTCCGGCGCCCAAGGTGGTGCGTGATCTGCCGAGCTACTCGTGGGATCACGCCGCGCCCATCTGGCGCGAGTCGAGGCTGTCGCGGAACCACCGGCTGCGGTCCGGGGGCAACGGCAGCCTCCTGCTCGGGCACCGGTGCCCCGACGACTCGGACTGGGAGCCGCGGTGGCGCAACTTTTTGAGCCTGAAGGAGCTCCCCTGGCTCCGCGGCCACTCGTTCCAGGGGGAGGTGCTGTTCCCTTCGGCCGGGTACGTGGCGATGATGCTCGAGGTGGCCCGGTTCGTCGCCGGGGACCGGCCCATGGCGCTGGTCGAGATGGACGGCCTGACGCTCGAGAGGCCGCTCAAGCTCGAGGACGGGCCCCGACCCGTGGAGGTGATCACGTCGGTCAGGCTGAGGCGAGACGCGGCCGGCGGTCGGAGCGGAGAGGGGAAGCTCACGGCCGAGTTCTCGGTCTACGTCTGCCCGGATGCCGCGACGGGGGCCGTGGACCGGACGTGCTTCGGGACCCTCTCCGTGTGCTTTGGCGAATCGCCGGATGGCTCGCCGCCGCCGCTGCTGCCGCTGCCGGCCCGCGTCGACCCGCTTCCGGCGGCCTCTGTAGGCGAGGTCGATGTCGAGCGGTTCTACGGCTCGGTGCGCGAGACGGGGCTGGAGTACCGGGACCTGTTCAAGCGCATCGAGTCGATGCGCCGTGTTGACGGCATTGCGACGGCGAAGGCGTCCTGGGCGGCGGAGGAGATGGAGCACGGCGGGGGGTTGCAGTATCACCCGGCTCTCATCGACGTTGCTCTTCAGCCGGTAAGTGATGTGTTTTGCGTACTTTCTAGAGCGAGGGTGAGAGTGGGAGTGGGAATGGGAGTGAGAGTGAGAGTGAGAGTGAGAGTGAGAGTGAGAGTGAGAGTGAGAGTGAGAGTGAGAGTGAGAGTGAGAGTGAGAGTGAGAGTGAGAGTGAGAGTGAGAGTGAGAGTCAAGACACACATGGAAACAAAACAACCCTCGAACCGTCGACGACCGCGAGCTAACACCAGAGACAAAACACAGGTCTTTGCCGCCTTCAACGCTCCCACGGCCGAGAGGCTGTGGACGGCGTATCTGCCGCAGAGCTTCCACAAGATCACGGTCGACCCCCAGAGACTCCTCACGCCGTCGTCAACCAGCGGACGGGTCGACGTGCTGATCGACGCCTTCATCACGACGAGGGAGGCGTCCGCCACCAGGATCAGCGGCGACGTCAGCATCTACTCGCCCGAGGACGGCTTCGCCCGGCCCTGGCTCCAACTCGAGGGCATGACGCTGGCGGCGCTCGGTCGACCCAGCGCGGCCAACGACCGCGTCCTCTTTGCCGAGACCAAGTGGGAGGCCGACCTGCTCGGGGGTTCCGACTTCAGCATCGACTACGACCCGCCGCAGGACGCGGCCGTGGAGGAGGCCGAGCGCGTGGCCCTGTTCTTCTGCCGCAAGCTGCTGGCCTCGGCGGCCGAGGTGGGCGTCGGGAACCTCAAGCCGCACGAGAGGCTCATGGTGCAGCAGCTCACGACTCTGGCGGACGACGTGGAGAGTTTGTCGAACCAGCGGCGGCAACAGCTGCAACAACAACAACAACAACAACAGCAGCACTGGGCGGAGGACACGAGGGAGACGATTGACGAGATCCTCGCGAGGAACAAGGACCAGGTCGACTTTGAGCTGCTCCGGACCGTCGGCGACGAGGCCGGCGGCGTGTTCCGCAACGAGAAGCAGATGGTCCACGTGCTCTTCGCCGACGACAAGCTGAGCCGGTTCTACCGCGAGGGCCTCGGGCTCCGGAACGCGCAGAGGCAGGTGTCGGCCTACATGCGGGCGCTGTCGCACCGGTACCCCAAGGCGCGCATCCTGGAGCTCGGGGCCGGCACGGGGGCCACGACGTCGGCCGTGTTGGAGGCCGTGGGGGGCCGCTTCGGGAGCTACACCTTCACCGACGTGTCGCTGGCCTTCTTCCCGGAGGCGCAGAAGCGGTTCGCCGAGCACGCGCACAAGATGACGTACAAGAAGCTCGACATTGGGCTGCCGTTCGCCGAGCAGGGTTTCGGCGGGCCGGCGTCGGCGGCGGCCTATTACGACGTCGTCATCGCCGCCAACGTGCTGCACGTCTCGGACGACATCGGGGCGGTGCTGGGTCGCGTCCGGGGCCTGCTGAGGCCCGGCGGGTTTCTCGTCGCCACGGAGCCGTCGTCGGACCACCTCCGGATCCAGGTCATCATGGGCGGCCTCGAGGGGTGGTGGCTGGCCCGGGACACGGAGTGCCGGCGCTTCGGACCGGTGGCGGCCGTCGAGACGTGGGACGAGAAGCTCCGCGGGGCCGGGTTCGGGGGCATCGACCTGCTGGGCGGCGACCAGAGGCGCGAGGAGCTCTCGACCTTTTCTTCCTTTGTCAGCCAGGCCACCGACGGCACCGTGGACGCCATCCGCGAGCCGCTGCTCCACATGCACACGGTGCCGGCCTCGACCCGGTTCGTCGTTGTCGGGGGCTCGTCCTTTGCCACGTCCAAGATGGTCCGCTCGATACGGAGCCGTCTTTCGGGCCAGGGGGGGAGGGTGGCGTCGTGTATTTTCCCGACGTACGGAGCGTTGGGAGGGCGTTGTCATCTTTGTCGTTGTCTTCATCGTCACCATCATCGTCATCGTCATCGCCATCGTCATCGTCATCGCCATCGTCATCGTCATCCTCGCCCGGTCTGCCAGAGCAATGTTTCGTGCTGTGTCTCGCCGAGCTGGACCGGCCGTCCCTCGGCATGGACGGCGTCGACCAAGACACGCTCGCCGGGTTCAAGGCCCTCATCGACCACGCCGAGGGCATGTTGCTGGTGACGCGGAACGCCGGGGTGTCGAACCCCTTCTCCAACATGATGGTCGGGCTGTGCCGCGGCCTCCGCGCCGAGAAGCCCGCCCTGTCGAGGCGTCTCCAGGTGCTGGACCTCGAGGGCGAATCGAAGCCGGACGCGGACACTCTCCTCCAGCATTTTCTCCGCCTGGTCCTCCTTGGCCACCACCCAGCATGCGGTGTCGGTGAAGATGACGGCAACGAGGGCAACGGCAACCCCCCGCTCTTCTCGCTGGAGACGGAGCTGTCTCTGCGGAACAATCAGCTGTTCATCCCGCGCGTCATGGAGTGCCGGGAGCCCAACGACCGCGCAAACTCGACCCGGCGCCGGATCGTCCGGGACGTCACGACCGAGACTCACGTGGTCGAGGTCGCCCATCAGCAGAGGGAAGAGCAGAGGGAAGAAGCAGGACCGGGAGCAGAGCTGTTGGCGAGCCCCAAGGTCGTGTCGGAGAAAGGGAGCGGAACAGAAACCATCGAGGTCGACTTCTCCACGCTCGCCCCCATGACCATCCTCCCGTATCAGCCACCGCAGTATCTATGCCTGGGAATAACACGGCGGACGCAGACCGAGAAGACTGGGAAGCTCGGCGGCAGCACGGTAGTCCTCGCGCTCTCGCCCAGCAACTCTTCGGTGGTGCAGGTGCCCGGAACCCAGGTCTACACGCCGGCCGCCGGAGGAGGAGAAACACTCCGTCCCGAGATGCTCGGCCTGGTGGCGCTTACTCTGTCGGCCCGGGCCTGGGTCCGCTCGGTGCCCCGGGACCACGTCCTATGGGCCCACGGCCTCGACGAGACGGTCGTGAGGGTTCTCGAGAGGGAGGCCGAGGAGCACGGCGTCCGCGTCTTCGCCACGCCGACGGACCCGGCACGACCGGGCTTCATCCACCCGGCCAGCCCGGCTCGCGAGCTCAAGGCCGTGATACCCGCCAGGACCACGGCCATCATCGTGGGCGATTCCGTCCGAGATGCCGAGTTGGACGTCCTCCTGTCCAGGGTATCGCCTCCGTTCGTTCTGCAGCAGAAGCCCTGCATCGGACGCTTCCTCCATCCACCCCCTACTCCCTGGTTGGCCGGTGACGTCCCCGTATCTCGTCTTCTCCAGGAAGTCTACGCGTCAACCGTCCCCGTCGAGTGGCGGCCAAGCATGCCGCCGCCTCCGCCTTTGGTATCCCTGGAAGACCTGAGCGCCGCGCCATCCTTTGCGAACCTCAACCCCATGCCCGTCGTGGACTGGCGCGGTGCCCGGACGACACCGGTCGAGGCCCGGCTCCAACCGGTGCCCCCGAGCCGGCTCTTCAGGCCGGACAGGACGTACCTCCTGGTCGGGCTCACGCGAGACGTGGGCATCTCCATCTGCACGTGGATGATCAGGGACGGCGGCGTCCGCCACGTGGTGCTGGCCAGCCGGGACCCGCACGTCAGCCCGGCCTGGATCGAGTCCATGTCCCGGATGTGGGGTGCCACGGTGGTCGTCCGGGCCATGGACGTGACGCGTCCGGAGCGCATCCGGGAGGTGGTGGACGAGGCGGCTCGCGACATGACGATGCCCCCCATCGCCGGCGTCTGCAACGGGTCCATGGTGCTCTCGGACGGGCTGTTCGCGCAGGCGGACGCCGCCTCGGTCAACGAGGTCCTCGGGCCCAAGGTCAACGGCAGCATCCACCTCGACCGCATCTTTTCGTACCACGACGGGCACGGCGGAGAAGATCTCGACTTCTTCATCATGCTGTCGTCCACGGGCAGCGTCATCGGCACGCCGGGCCAGTCCAACTACCACATGGCCAACACGTTCATGGCCGGGCTCGCGGCGGACCGGAGACGCCGCGGGCTCGCCGGGTCCGTGGTCGACGTCGGCATGATCTCGGACACGGGATACGTGACCCGGCAGGACCCCATCGTGGCCAAGAAGCTGCGCAGTATGTGTGTTTTGGCGCTGTGCGAGGCCGAAGTCCACGTCATGTTTGCCGAGGGCATCCTATCAGGACGACCTTGTGCCTCATCTTCATCCTCACCTTCCTCTTCTTCCTCTTATACTCCACCCACTCGCGGTGAGCTCATCGCCGGCTTGGCCATCAGCGATAACGACGCCCAGAGACCGTTCTGGGCGCCCGAGCCGCGGTTCGGCTTCTACGTCCGGGACAAGCGGGACGCCTCCGCAGCCGAGATGAGCGTCGGGGGGTCCTCCTCCTCCTCCTCGTCGTCGTCGTCCCTGATCGAAGACGTCCAGGCCGTCATCCACCGCGCGGCATCATCATCATCATCATCAAAATCGTCATCTTCGGGCCGCGACGGGGAGGAGGCCGTCCTGGACAAGGTCCGACAGGCGTTCGGGCAGCGGCTGGAGAGCCTGCTGCAGCTCCCGCCGGGGGCCGGGGCCAAGATGGATCTGCCGCTGGTGAGCCTCGGTTTGGACTCGCTCCTGGCGATGGAGGTCCAGTCATGGTTCCGCCGCGTCGTTGGCGCCGACGTCTCGGTTCTGCAGATCCTGAGCGGCGCCACGGGCGAGTCCATCTGTCGAGCCGCGTCGAGCTCCGCCTTGGCCGCCAAGACAAAGGCGAGGAACAGCAGCAGCGGCGGCGACAACAACTCTACGGGGGATGAGGCGGCTCCCGGTCCGGTGATATCGGAACCGGCCGTCAAGAAAACAGCACATCATCATCGTCTAGACAACACTGATGAGTCCTCATCAAGCACCCCGGATGCCGTACTAACGCCTTCATCATCGTCATTATCACCATCTTCATATTCTGCTGGAACGTCGGAGTCAGAGTCATCATCACCATCACCATCATCATCATCATCATCAGCAGCAGCAGCAGCAGCACTACTACTGCCAACGCCACTAACTCTATCAGACAGCGGTAATAACAACAATAACAACAAAGACGGAGGACCACTGACGACGGACGGATACTCCAAAGAACCTCGCGAGGCCCCCGAGCCCCCCAAGCTCCCCCTCGGCCCCCTCCGGCGAGCAGCGCGCATGTCCTTCGCCCAGGCGCGCCTCTGGTTCCTCCAGGGCTTCCTGGACGACCCGACGACCTACAACGAGACCTCCATGTACGAACTCCGCGGGCCCCTCGACGCGGACCGGCTGAGGCGGGCGTTCCACCAGGTCACGCGGCGCCACGAGATCCTCCGGACGCGCTTCTACGCCGACGCCGAGACGGGCCGGCCGATGCAGGCCGTCACGGCGACCTCGTCGTGCCCGTTCCGCTTCGTCGACGGCGCCTCGCGGGAGACGGCGGACCAAGAGTACGCCGCGCTGACGGGACGCCGCTGGAACCTCGAGGAGGGCGTCTGTCTCGGCCTCAGCCTCCTCCGCCACGCCCCGGACCGGCACACCCTCATCCTGTCGAGCCACCACATCGCCATCGACGGCGTCACGTGGCTCGTCCTCTTGAGAGACCTCGCCCGCTGCTACGAGGGTCAAACCCTGCCGGCCGTGCCGCAGTACATCGACTTCGCCGTCCGCCAGCGGGAGCGGGTGGAACGCGGCGACTGCGCCGAGGCCGTCGGCTTCTGGCGCCGCGAGCTGGCCGGCCTCCTCCTTCAAGACGCCCCGTTGCCCCTGTTCCCCATGGCGCGCACCAAGACGCGAAGGGCCACGGCCCGCTACGCCACCACCGTCGTCGAGGCCGTCCTGCCCGAGGGCCTCGTGTCTCGCATCCGCCAGCTCAGCGGCGGCGTCTTACACGTCACCCCCTTTCACTTCCACTTCGCCGTGCTCTCCGCCCTGGTCGCCCGGCTGTCCCGGAGCGACGACTTCTGCATCGGCGCCGTCGACGCGGGCCGGCCGTCGGGCTCCGAGTTCTCCGGGACAGCCGGGTGTTTCGTCAACATCGTGCCCGTCCGGGTCAGGATCCAGCCCGAATCCGATGCCGACGGGATCAACGACGACGACGACGACAAGAAAAACAACAACAAAGACACAACGGATCCAAACACCTTTGCGTCGCTGTGCAAGCGGCTGTCGTCGAGGATCCTCTCGTCCCTCGCCCACGCCGCCACGATGCCCCTCGACGCCCTGCTCGACGAGCTCCAGGTCCCACGCACCGCCCGGCACAGCCCCGTCTTCCAGGTCATCATCAACTACCGCCTCGGCATCCTCGGTGTCGGCTCCGTCGGCGATGCCGAGCTCACGTACGTCCGGTCCCGGAGCTCCGGGAACCCGTACGACCTCGGCGTCAGCATCACCGATACCCCCGAGGGCACCTCCCTCCTCCACTTCGCCGTCCAGGACGCCCTCTACTCCAGGGAGGCGGCCCGGTTCATCCTCGACTGCTACGTTCGCCTGCTCGAGTCCGCGTGTCAGACACCGCACTCCGCCGTCGCCGGGCTATCTATGCACGGCAGCAAGCCCGGGGTCGTCCCGGCGGCGGCGGCGGCGGCGGCGGCGGCGGCGGCGTCTTCTCCCGCTCTCACCGGACGCGGTCTCCGCGTGCAGGACGAGTGGCCCAGCACCATCTCCCGTCAGATCGACAGCACGACCGCAGCCTATCAGGACCGCGTTGCCCTCAAAGACGGATCCGGGTCCTATACGTACCGCGAGGTGGCGGCGGAGACGGACAGGATCGCGGCCGTTTTACTGGAAGCCACCGCCGTCGGCAAGGCCACACCGTCGTCGTCGTCGTCGCCGCCGTTGTTCTGCTGCCTCCTATTCGAGCCGTCGGCGGACTACGTGTTCGCCCTCTTGGCCGTCTTGAAAGCCGGCTTGGTGGCCGTCTCTCTCGACACGACGAATCACGCCGAGAGACTGGCCAGCATCGTGGCGGACTGCAAACCGGTGGTAATACTCCACCACGGTGCCACGGAAAGCCTGGCCGTCCAGCTCAGGGAGCCACACGAAGCCATCTCGACTCTGAACACGACACTCTCCTCTTCCTCTTCTTCCCCTTCTTCTCCGATGGATGACCGGTCCTTGCCCGACGTGCCCGGCGTTCTCTTCTACACGAGCGGCACCACGGGCGTGCCAAAGGGCGCCCTCCTCACCCAGGGGAACTACAAGCACATCATCGCGGCGGCATCACGCCGTCTGGGCATCCGGCCGGCCACGCATGAGGTGGTGCTCCAGCAGACCTCGGTCGGCTTCGACCTCTGCCCCTTTGAGGTCTTCATGGCGCTCGCCAACGCGGGCACGCTCGTCGTCGCCTCCAAGGACCAGAGACGGGACCCGTCCGCCGTCGTCGGGCTCGTCAAGAGCGAGGGCGTGACCTTCATGTCCGGCACGCCGGCCGAGTTCAGGCACATCTTCCGGCACGACGGCCCGGGAACCCTCCGGACGTGCGGTGGATTCCGGACCGTCGTCGTCGGCGGCGAGGTCTTTACGCCGCGGCTAGCCGGCCAGTTCAAGCGGTCCGTGTCCTCCGACGTGAAAGTCTTCAACGTGTACGGGCCGACGGAGGCGTGCATCTTCTGCAGCGTCGAGGAGGTCCCCCTCCCCTACAGCCGGGACGATGACTCGGACGATGACCTCGAGGAGCCGATCCCTGTGGGCCGCACCCTTGACAACGTCTCGGTCTATGTAGTCGATGAGGCCATGAACCTGCTCCCCGACGGCTGCGCCGGTGAAGTGTGTATCGGGGGTGCCGGCGTCAGCCGGGGATACTTCGGACTGGCATCCGGCATCGGCTCCGACTCCAACTCCGGCTCCGAATCCGAATCCGAATCCGAATCCGGCTCCGGCTCCGGCCCTCGGCACTCTTCGGCCTTTGTACCGGATCCGTTCGCGTCAGCCGAAGACGTCTCTCGGGGGTGGACGGGTATGTACCGCACGGGCGACTCCGGGTACCTGAAGCCCGACGGTTCGCTCGTGGTCCTCGGCCGCATCGGCGGCAGCACGCAGGTCAAGATCCGGGGCATCCGCATCGAGCTCGACGACGTGGCGTCCAACATCCTTAAGACGGCCGGCGGAAAGCTCGCCGAGGCCGCCGTGACGGTGCGCGGCGACGGGGACGATAAGACGCTCGTCGCGTTCGCTGTAGTCGCCCCGGGAAGTGCCGCCGACGACGACGTGGACGAGTTCCTCGAGTCGTTGCCGGCGAGCTTGCCCCTCCCCGAGTACATGCGGCCGTCCGTCATCGTCGCCCTTGACGGGCTGCCGATGAACCAGAACGGGAAATTAGACCGGCCGGCGCTGGACCGCATCCCGATTCCCGCCCGGACGACGACCCGGGGAGCGTCTGGGCCTGGCGAAGGGCTGTCGGCGCTCGAGCGCGAACTCGGCCTCGTCTGGGAGTCGGTTCTCCCGAACACCATCATCCGGAATGGAACGGCGGCGGCGGCGACCGGGGGCGTCCACCCTGATTCGGACTTCTTCCGGCTCGGGGGCAACTCGTTGCTTCTGGTCAACCTCCGCAAGACGATCCAGAAACGGTGGCGGTGTTCCGTGCCGTTGATCCGGCTCTTCGAGGCGAGCACGCTCCGTTCTATGGCGGCCGCGGTCCGCGGCGCAAAGGACTCGCAGAGCGGCGGCGCTGACTGGGAGTTTTGGGATCGCGAGTCGTCCTTCGTCACGGATGCTGACGGGTCATCGTCGTCGTCGTCGTCGTCGTCGTCGTCGTCAATAAGTCACTTGAACAACATCACAAAGACAGCAGCGGCTCCGAAAGGCCACCGGGAGAATTCTTCCTCGGTGGTCGTCCTCACAGGCGCCCACGCAGGGCTCGGCGCATGGCTTCTGCGTCTCCTCCTCGAGGACGCCTCCGTTGCTGAGGTCCACTGCATCGCTGTGCCCCGGGACCGAGAGGCGAGCCTCGCGCCGCCGAGCGACGACAAGCTGCACGTCTACGTCGGCGGCCTCGGCGAAGGCGATCTCGGCCTCACGGCGGCGCAGCGGGAACACTTGGAGACCCGGGCCGACATGGTCGTCCACGCCGGGGCCGAGGGGTCCTGCTTGAACAAGTACGACTCGATCCGCGCGCAGAACGTCGAGTCGACGAGGTTCCTCGCCCGGCTGGCGCTCGCCGGCGGGATCCCGTTCCACTACGTCTCGAGCGCCCGCGTGGTCCTCTTCAGCGGCGAGACGTCGTACCCGGAGCGGCCGGTCTCGTCGCACTACCCGCCGGCCGCGCCGGGACGCGAGGGCTTCACGACGACCAAGTGGGTGTGCGAGCGGTTCCTCGAGAACTGCTCGGCGGCCACGGGGCTGCCCGTCACGATCCACCGGACGGGCTACCTCATGTCGGACGAGGCCGACGAGCTGGACGCCGTCAACATGATCCACAAGTACTCTGCGCTCCTCGGCGCCGTGCCGTCGATGGACACCTTCTCCGGGTTCCTCGACATGTGCCAGCTTCCGACGACGGCCGCCGCGGTTGTCGGGTCGTTCCGGGAGACGATGGAGTCGGGAGTCCTGTACCAGCAGCTCCGGATCGTCCACCACACCGAGGGGAACGTGGTGCCCGTCCACGAGTTCCGGGGGTACATGGAACACCGGTTCGGTCGCCCCTTTGCGAGCCTGCCCATGGTGGACTGGGCGGCCAAGGCCGAGGAGAAGAACATGAGCCCCGTGCTGGCCGCGTTCCTGGAAGCCGTGGTGGATAGGGGCGAGGAGGCGAGGTACCCGAGGTTGTTGCGAGGAGACGGTTCAGAGCCTCTCCCGTCGGCTTAGGAATAGATGGAGTCATTAGACGAGGCGCGGTTTTTGATCTGAGCACGCCACGCCAGGGTTGGCTCCTCGATCCAACACAATGTCTACAGAACATGGGACTTTTTGTTCTGTGTTCTAGCGCAATGATGTTTTCACCCTGGAGCTTTGTTGATTTCAAGGTTAATTTAATTTTTGGGTTCAAAAAGTAAAATTTCTCGCACAGCTTGTCTGTTGGATAAGGTTGCGAATGGTTGGCTTAAGACATGTGATTAATTTTGTCCGTTAATTACAAAGTTTGCATCCGGACTTATTGCCCGTCCTCCTGGGGGTTGTGTACAGCGTCATAAGGGCGGTACAACAATACTACGGCTAGTTGGTTGGAACTGATAGAAAGTAGCCACTACAAAAGCGTAGTTGTAATTGTAGTTGCAGTTGCAGTTGTAGTTGTAGTTGATACTACAAGCGGGATTTCAATACAACATGTATTATTGAATTAGAGTACATCTCAGGTACTGCATGTAGCTAAGAGAGTTCTGTCCTGCCCCTTAAATCCCTATCCCTGGCGAATATGTGGCCTGATATAACCATCCCCACTTTCAAGTAGATGCACCCATCCCATCCATCCAATCGAGGCATCCAATATTTTCCTGCCTAAGCAAGCACGTGCATTTGCGCTTAGACTCTCTTCCATCCCTCGTCACGTGCCCGGCTTTCTTTACTAGGTAATCAGGGCGCGCGCAGGAGGGCCCTGATGAATCAGGTACAACTTACACACACACACACACACACACATCGCACACAACAACATGCGCGCCTTTTTGACGCAGACGATTGACTCGCCAGTTACTTTTTACACCCTGTTAGTTTCGACACTTGCAGGCGTCTGAACATCTGTAGCGGCGAAATTAATTAGAGTCGTTGTGCTGGTAAATAAGGTGGTGCGTGATGGATTAAGGTTATGGCTTGGCAGGCCCGCCCCTGCTGGTTAGGCCTGGGCCGCCTGTTACAGTTGTTTGCCCACCCCTCTGTGGTGGGGGGTGGACCCTGGGGCAGGCACCCTTTCTAGTGGCCGTCCCCCCCTTGACCCCGCTAAAACTTGAGGGGTCGCGAGCATCGATAACCCGATTGATGAATTGACGATAGTTAATTCTCCCCCCAACACCACACACACACCCACGCCGAGCAAATCCCCAGACGGACTCCAACCCCAATAAGAAGCATCACGCATGGAGAAAGCATGCAGCTCGTCTTCCACCACTTGACCCCAGCGTGGCGCCCTTGGCAATGACTCCTGTCACGTTTCTGGACTCTCTCTCACACACACACACTCTCTCTCACTCCAACTCTCACTCTCACTCTCATGAATCGTACAGTTACGACTCAAGAGAGGACCCCAGAGAGACAGAGGGGAAGAAAGGAAGAGGGGGAGAGAGAGGGCGAGAGGAAGCCAAGCTCTCTCTTGACACGTACAATAGCTAGCTACGTAGAACATGAACTCATTCTTAACCCACCGCAAAGGTTTGTATATATAAGTCTTCTTGTCCGACCCTCTCGGCCGCGGTTTTGCTGCCCATCACTCACTCACTCACACTCCCTCAACCTTAAACCAACTTCTACATTCATTCTTTTTCACGTGCTCATCCCCCTCCCCCTCGTCCATGAGTGATCTAACCAACCCCTTTTCCCCCCATCCGAAATGCACTTCTTCAAGCTCGGCCTGCTGCCTCTGCTGGCCGCCCTCCCCGGCGCTCGGGCTGCCGCCTGCGGCTCCGCCGGCGGCATCCCCAGGGCCACCGGTATCATCACCTCCAAGTCCTACATTCTTGTCAATTCCGGCCAGGTCTTTGACGGAAAGTTGAAGCGCTACGACCGCGGCGCCGGTGCCTGCCACGGCCAGGCCGAGGGTAGTGAGTATTAATCGTCCACGGGGGGCACACTCTTCCCAACGTCCCCCGTCCCACGTCCCCCGTCCCACGTCCCCCCCCGTCCCCCCAACCTTACGGTCTTTGGGTCTTACGGACCTTTATACCAACAAGTCATCTGACACAAATGTGTTCAACCCAACCTCGTAGCCTTCAGGGACTCCGTCTTCTACATCCAGGCCGGCGGCACCCTGAGGCGCGCCATCATCGGCAAGAACCAGGCCGAGGGCGTCCACTGCAACGGGCCCTGCCGGCTCGAGTCCGTCTGGTTCGAGGACGTCTGCGAGGACGCCATCTCCATGTCAATGGTCACGTGCACTAGAGTGATAGGCTAACAAGCTGAGGGTATGAAGGTAGGTCCTAGGTTGTGATCTTGCTGAAAGCTGCCTCCTAAGCTATATGTGTGTAAACTCCCTACTTATGCGATGCTCCTAAGCCCTATTAGGGCTGTGTAGCCTATATAAGTAGGTCTCTTATATAAGGAGTATAATTATCTCTTAATATAGTACTCCTTCTTTTTAAGCTTATATCCTATAAGCTATACCTATACTACTAGTTAGTAAGGGGCCTTAGTATGCCTTTATTACTCCTTCCCTTACTTATGTAGTATTACTCCTTCTATTAATGTTTTTATTTAGTAGGTTACATAAAGGCTATTAGTATAGTCTATACTAGCCTATTAGTATAGTCTATACTAGCCTATTAGTATAGCCTATATAGCCTTAAGGTAGCTCTATATTATAAATTAGCTAGTATAATTTCTTTTTTTCCTTTTCCCTTTTTTCTCTAGCCTATTTAAATTTATTATAAGTTTTCTAATTAAGATTATACTACTAGTATAGTACTACTGTTTAGCTACTATTTTATTATTATTTCTAATTATTATTACTACTTAGATTAAGTACCTATAGTGCTTATTACCTACTAGTTTTTAGTATAACTTACTTATTCCCTACTCCCTTATATCTCTTATATATATACTAACCTAATTAGCGTAGAATTAATTCCTTCCTTACTCCTCTAATCTCCTATACCTCCTCCTCTACTATAGGTATTATACCTTATTATTACTCTTATTACTTAGTTACTAATTTTTCTAATAGATAGCTCCTAGTAAGCATCCTACCCCCTCTACTAGTCCTATATATAGCGTTCCCCTTTCTCCTAGTATACTGCTAATATACTACTAGTCCTATAGCTCTAAGAAGTAGAAGAAGCCTATTAAGCGTAGCTTCCTCTATACTACCCCTTATATACCCTATATATATTATATTATTAAGAATATAGACACTAAGTGTTATACTAACTAGCTAGGTTTATACTACTCTTTTACTACTTACTTAATATACTATTACTTATTTAATATATTAGGCTCTAGTATTTACTATACCTAGTATACTAATAGTAGCTACTATTACCCTAGTCCTATAAGTTTATTCTTTACTTAGTATAAGCCTCTAGGAAGCTGCTAATTAGCTGTTAGATTTCTAGCCTTATACTTACTATATTCTAGCTACTTACTAAGCTCCTTACTAAATATAATACTTATACTAAAGGCACTAAGATTAAGGATATAAGTATCTTATATACTACTTATTTATATATTTTATACTAACTGTTAGTAGCTTATATAACGCTATAAGTTAGTTAGTAGTAATACTAGTTATACACTAAAGCCTAACATTAAGGCTATTACTTCTTTACTTATACTACCTATTCTTATTACCCCTACTACTCCTGCAGTTAGTCTAGCTATCCTACCCCTTACACTCTCTATACATAAGCTATACTCCTATATTTATATTACGCTTTTTAATAATATATATACTAAGCGCTTTATTACTATAGTTAAGCTAATTATATACTCTATTACTACTATATATATTACTCCCTTATTACTTAGTTAGGGTATATAGCTAATATATAAGTAGTATTTTAGTACTAAGCGCTATATCTATAATACTGCTGCTTAGGATACTACCCCTACTTATACTACTCCTTTACTAGAGGAGTTCCTAGATCCTAAGGGTATAGAGAATACTGCTTAGGAGTAGTATAATCTTACTTAATTTAGTAAGCAGCTATAGTATTCTTAGTTACTACTTATTCCCTATATTTATATATTATTTCCCTTATATATACCCCCCTTAGACTTAGTTATTTAGCTTATAAACCCTTATCCTTATAATTTCCCTACTTATCTACTGCTTATATTTATTAATTAAGTTATTATCCTTAATATAATATTATAGCTCCTAAGTGTCTTCTTTACTACTATACCCTTTCTACCTAATTAGGTATTATCTCTAAGCCTTTAGGCCTTAGTAGTTAATAATATAATTAACTTTATATATAGGCTCCCTATTAATATTACTAATAGGTAGTAGCTATATTACTTCTCCCTCTCTCTATCTAAATAGCTTAAGTAATAAAATAGGAAAAACATTATAAATATAATAGTAGGTAGGGAGGTTAAGCTTATACGCTAGGCTATATATACCCTTAAGCTCTATAATATAGAAAGGTCTAAGCTACTTATCTATAAGTTTCCTACTTAAGCACTACTACTTAATATTTTTACTTAAAAGCAGTACTTAGTTACCTACTATAAAGCATTTTTATACTTATTTTTTATTATAAGCTTAGGTTTAGATAACTTATACCTTTTATAAGGATAGCTAGAGCTCTACTTATTCTTTATATAGTTACTCTACCTACTCTATAGCTATAATATTACTTAACCTTAGCTTACCTACTAGTAGTATATCTCCTAGTAATAAGAGGTCTTAGCCTATTAACGCCTTATTAGGGGATATCTTAATTAATAAGTACTATACATTATTATATATAAATTATATAAGGTAAAGTTACTACACCTAATCTACTTAATCTTATACGTAGAAGTAGTATAGGTAGTGCTTTAAGTTCTAGTTTTATCTCTTAGTCTATCTATCTATCTATAGATAGAAGGCAGTACTTAGTTATCGCTTAGTACCTAAGAGGTAGTAGAGATATATCTAGAACTTACTTATAAATAATAACCCTCTATCTAATATAATACCTTTTAGTATACTAAAGAGTAAAAAGACCTTTATAAACAGTAGGTCTATAAGTCTATTAGCTATAAGCTTAGAGTTTATAGTAATATAGATACTATATTTAGTATAATAGTCTACTACTATAAGAATAGCATTATAATACTTCTATCCCTTAAGTAAAATAGAAGTAGGGAGGCCTATAATAAAGTCTATTAAGATCTTAGTATATAGTCTTAAAGGCACTAGCAGCACTACTAGTAGGCTATAAGGGTAGTAATAGTATGCCTTAGTATACTAATAGACTATATATAAGTTTATATAGCTCTTAATATCTTAGTAAAGCCTATTCTAATAGTAGCTGCGTTAGAGTAGTACTATTATATAGGTAACGCCTAGGTAGCCTATAGAAGCCTTATTATAAAACTTACTAATAAGCTTCCTTTTTACCCCCTTAGCCTAGGGTATATAGATATAGTTACTATAGTAGAGCAGGCCTCTTAGGTCTACTCTCTAACGCTTATCTCTACTCTCTCTTTACTTAGTACTAGCCTTAATGTATTACTGTTATCTCTTAGCCTACTTATAGTTAATAATAAAAGTATCCTTTTATTATATTTATAGGAGAAAGCTTATTATTAACTTAGCTTTATCTACTGTTTTAGGCTCCTAGATTGCTTTAGTTACCTATAGAATATATAGCTTGCAATCTATAGCTTTAGTAATAGGCTTAAGCAGTTAGTAAGCTACTCTATTACGCTTATAACACTAGGTTTCCCTATATGCTACCTAGTAGCTCCCTTACTTACGCTTAGGCTAGGCTTAGGTACCTACCCTACTACTCCTACTATACTTACTATACTTACTATACTTATTATACTTATAGTGCTTATAATATATAATTACTATAATGTATAGTAGGTCTTATACTTAGTAGGCGTCTATAAGCTTCTATAGCGCTTCCTCTACCTTACTACTAAGCTCCTTATTATTATTAACCTAGTTATAGTTAGGCCTCATTAAAAGGCTATTAGCTAGGTTTTATTTACCTAACTTAAATTAAATAATAACGTTAAATATAGCTAAATTATCTAACTAGTGTAGCTACCTTACGTTTAGTTACTTCTTAGTGTTAAGGAATTATAGATTAAAATAGTCTATCTAAACTGTAATAAGGTCTCTAATGTAGTTAATATATTAGTACTATATCTTAAGGCTGTTAATAATAGTAAGTAGCTTAGTATTACCTATTCTATAGCATATCTCTACTCCCTATAGTTTCTATAAACAAAAGGTAATAGGGTGCTATCTACCCTTATATAGCTGTATAAGCATAGCGCTAATTATAAATTTTAAGGTATCTATATAGATTATTATTAGGAGTATTAGGTTAAAGTAGTAAAGCATTAGTGTAGTAGTAAAGGTAGTAATAAGCTACTTAAATATAGTAATAGCGCTAGGTATTAACTATATCTACTCTTTTCTATTAGCTTTTAGCTTATCTATTAGTAGCCTTATAATCTTTAAGTAGTTTTTAATAAATCTATAGTAGAAGCCTATAAACCTTAGGAATATCTAAATATCTCTAACACTATCTAGTAGTAGCTACTAAGTAATAGCTTTAACATAATCTTACTCTATAGATACTCTATCTATTAATACTATAAAACTAAGGAAGCTAACCTCTTAAGTATAGAATTTATACTTCTCCCTATTTAAGTAAAGTCCCTATTACTTAAGTCTCTCTATAATAGTATATATATACTGCTTATACTCTACTTTATTACTGCTATAGATAAGGATATTATTTAAGTAAGTAATATAGATAATGTCTATAAGTCCTATAAGAGCCTAGTTAATATATAATTAGAATATAGTAGGTATATTAGTTAATCTAAATAGTATAATAATATACTTAAAATACCTATATTTAGTATAAAAGGCTATTTTCTACTTATCTCTTTTATGTATCCTTATATAATAGTATGTATACTTAATATTAAGCTTTATATATACTTTTACACCTAATAGTTAGTTAAGGATCTTACTAATTAGCAGTAAAGGGGTATAGTTCTTATATATTATCTTATTTAGCGCTTAGTAGTTAACGTAAAGTTATAGCTCTCCTCCTTTCTTTAGTATAAATAGGATAGGGGCTCTACCTAGGCTTATTAAAGGGTAAATCTACCCTTTTGCTTCTGCTTTTATAAGGTAGTTATAGAGTATCTTAAGCTCCCTTTTAGATAGTAGGTAGATTAGTCCCTATAGTACTATTACTCTATCTTTAAGGATAATATAGTACTTATAAGCTAAGTGTTTAAGTAGTTTATTTGCTTATTCCTTAGAGAATATCTTAGCTAGGTTAATATATCTATCCTTCTAGTCTTCTCCCTTCTTCTTATCTAGCTCTTTTACTCCTATTAGTACTATATACAGCTTATAAGCAGTAGTAGTAATCTATAGGCGCTAAAGCTACTTTATTATTTCTACTATACTAAAATACTGCTTATAGAATAGGTATTACTACACTTATAATAGCTAATTAATAACTAGGTTAACGTCTTCTAGCTATAGTATACCTACTATAAGTATTAGCTTAGTTAGCTCTATAATATAAAAGCAGTATAGTTATATCTATATAACTCCTTAGTAGTCTATTACCTTAATGTAAAGGTAGTAGCTACTAAGTGTTAGTATTAGCTTATTATCTATATCTACTAGCTATAGTAATAGATATATTATTAGTTAGTAGAGGTAGTTATATAAAAGCCTAGAGCTAATAATGTTTCCCTATAATCCTAAGTTAAGTAGCACCTTTATAGCTAACTATTTACTACTTAATTATAGTTATAGGGGGATCTCTATATAGCGCCCTTATTGCGTTTATCCCCCTTAAACAGTAGCAATAGAGATACTATTAGTATCTCTACCCTCCCTATAAAAGCACTTAATATACCCCTTCTTTCTACATCTATAGCATGTAGTTTATAGGTAATAACCTAAAAAATAGCCTCTCTTACTATACCTATAGCACCTTACTTACTCTTTAGCTGTTTATAGGTAGCTCTTCTGCTAGTAACCCTCCTTACTGCAGTTAAAGCAGCAGTTATAGCTTAGGTTATTATCCTATTTTTTCTTACTGCTAGGGTTTTAGCGTATATAGGGTTTAGGCATTGCAGCTGTTATAGTAGTTATAGTAGCTTACATTATAAAGGCTACTTAGTAGTTACTTATATTATAGTAGTTACTTATATATATATAGGTCTTTAGGGTTTAGTACTTTAAGTTAAGTTCTTCTACCTCTTTAATTCTATAGGTAAGGGAAATAAGCTCTATTCTTATCTTTAGTAGGTATAGCTACAAGCTAATAGCTTTCCTAGTAGTAGGTTATAGCTTAGTTAGTAGATAACATAGTCCTCCTGTAAGCCTATTATAGGATTACAGGTAATATAGGCTGTGGAGAGTGGCTTTATAGTAAGCTAGCTAAAGGCTAGTGGGTAGGCTGCTAACTTACACCTAAGATAGGTGTAAGGAAGCAGGATATAAGTAAAGTAAAGCAAAAGCAAAAGGCAAAAGTGAAAGCAAGTATAAAGATAGGTGTAATTAAGTATATCTCTTTATAGTTAAACCTTCTAGGAGAAGGTTTACGATATAGGAGACTATATACTCTATAGGCAGGTAGACCTATACCTGCTAGCAGTTAGGTGCTACTATGCATACTTTCTAAGTGTGACAGTAGAGATAAGATATACTATCCTTTAGTTTGCGTTAGGGCTAGCTCTAGCTCTATCTTAATAGCTTTATACTTAGCTAAGAAGCTATCTACTAGCTAATAAGCTCCTTAGGATATACTGTTAAGCTTAATTAATGTAGCTATATCTCTACTTACTAGGTCTAAGACCTAATCCTTTAGGAAGGTTTTAAAGTTAGCCTATTAGTATACTTCTTTAGATTCTATTAGGTTATAAGCAGCTTATTAAGTATATCTTATCTATACTATCTTAGCTTATCTAGAGAGATAGCTAAGTATAAATATAACCTTATTCTTTTTATATTAAAACTACTATATATAGAGTATAAATTAAGTATTATAGTTAAATAAAAATATTATAAGGTCTTTATATATCTTCCTATTATAGGTTAAGGTAAGTATTATTAGTAGATAGTATAGCTATATAGAATCTATACTAGCTATACTTAGTAAGTTAGGGTTAGCAGTAAGGCTTATACTTTATTTTTACTATAGGGTAGTTAGTCCCTAAGGCTCTTAAATTACTTTAACTAATTATTATATAAGGGGCTCTATAGTACTATAAGATCTATTATTATTACTTTTAAGCTCCTTAAGCTCTTTATAGTGTCTCTTAATATATACCTCTTACTAGGTAATCTTAATTTACTCCTTAAGCTCCCTCTCTTCTTATTCTAGCATTACTAGTTAGTTACTATAGCTATATATATAAGGTATAGAGTTATAGGTCCTACTATATATCCCCTACCTATTAGGCTTAATACTAGATTACCCCTCTATTTAGGTTACTTTAATAATTTTACTAATATTTATTTCTAAAAGGGATAAATTAGATATCTTATTAGGGCTTTTACTGCTGCTTTATTACTATATGTTTACTTAAGTTATACAGTAGGTATAGCGCTAGCTGCTGTAGCATTAGTTTAAGGGGTTAATAGTGTTTATAGGTATATTGCTTATTAGTCTAGTTATAAGGTAGGAAAGCTTTTAGACTATTAATAGTTATATACACTAAAGTAATAAGCTAATAAGCTAAGGGTATAAAGGTAGGTCCTAGGTTATAATCTTACTAAAAGCTACCTCCTAAGCTACGTATATATAAACTCCCTACTTATGCAATACTCCTAAGCCCCATTAGGGCTGCGTGGCCTGTGCAAGTAGGTCTCTTATGTAAGGAGTACGATTGTCTCTTGACACTCCATCAAGAACGACAAGGCCGGCCAGCAGTCCTGGATCGTCGGCGGCGGCGCCTACCATGCCGCCGACAAGGTCATCCAGCACAACGGCTGCGGCACCGTCAACGTCGTCAACTACTACGTCGAGGACTTTGGCAAGCTCTACCGCTCCTGCGGCGACGTGAGTTCTCCCGTGTTGTCATTCATACACATACATACATACACACACATACATTATATACCCCCTTGGCATCCTTCGTCCTTCATCCTTCAACCGAGGTTAACCAATAGGACAAAACCCCCACCACCAGTGCAAGTTCCAATGCAAGCGCAACGTCAACCTCGATGGCATCACCGCCAGACAAGGCGGCCAGATCGCCGTCATCAACCGCAACCGGGGCGACCAAGCCACCCTCAAGAACATCTGCGGCGGCGGCGGAGGCGGCGGAGGCGGCGGCAAAGGCGGCGGAGGCGGCGGCAAAGGCGGCGGAGAAGGCGGCAAAGGCGGCGGAGGCGGCGGCAAAGGCGGCGGAGGCGGCGGCAAGACCAAGACCAAGACCAAGCCGCCAGCGGCACAACGCCCGCGCCGGCAGCCGCGACCCCAAGAAAGCCGGCTCCTGCTAAGCTGATGTCGGCCGATGTAAGGACCCAAAGGCAGAGGTCCTTAATAGGTGTGTGTGTGTGTGTGTGTGTGTGTGTGGTGCATTGATGGCATAAAGTGCCGTCACTGGTTGATCTTTTGGGCATTATGCCTGAACGGTCTATGGACGGGCTTAGCACACCACCTGAGTCCCTGACAGCCGATCTGGGGGACAACTTCTTTTTTTCTTCTTCTTTTTTCTCTTCTTTTCCCTTTTTTTCTTCTTCTTCTTCCTCTTTTGGAAAACCACGTATATGTATATTTTATCATCACTTTGTACGCGATGCCAGCTTGTTTGCCGAAAAAGCGGATTCCCTTCTTGTTCCTAAACCCCTGGAGGGAAACTGGGTAACTTGAGATATCGAACGGCCTGGAGAAGAGAACCCAGCAATGTAGTGTCGGGTTGTGTTTTATGTAATTATGACTCGGTTCTATTTTAGTCTTGCCAAGTTTCGCTTTTGGAACCAGAGCGTGCGGCCTGGCCACTCACGTTTGTTGCCAACTTGCCTGTCCAAGTGTAAAAGAAAAAAAGGCCCTGGTGTCCGATTCCGTGGCACTGGAGCGGATACCTACCTATGCAAATATGCTGCCAGGATCAGGTCAAGCTAGCGTGTGTTATTCATGTCGCCGAGAGCTGATCCTCCGTAGCCTGGCTGTCTGATCCTTCTCGTCTTGAGCGACTGGAATTACGCGTCACGGTAGCCGTGTTCCCCTCTACGAATGGGCCAGTTTCGTCATTCGTGAAATGGGCAACCCAAATTCCTTGGGCGAGGCTTTGTCCTTTAAAAGCCGACTTCTTTTGGGGTATAATATCATATATGTCTTGTAAGATTTGTCTGTGAAGCACAACTGTGCCTCGTCGGCTACTTTTGGATGACATGTAAGCCACAACGTCTGTATCACGTGAACACGCCTATAGGTTATAGGTTATGGTACTTTGAGGGTTGAGAAAAGCGACAAAGTCATTAGATGCACCCCAAAGCGGCGGGGTATCCGATCTTGGATGGTTGTCAGTCGCCGATGGCCTATCACAGACCCTCGTGTCAAGCACGCATTACCCACGGATACAAACAACTGGACTGTTTCGTGGCCACTGGCGCGTTGACATGGCACCTAGCTAGTTTACTCAGACACCGTCTCCTTTTCAATCAGGGTTAATGGTTTAGGGGGGGAGTAAGGGAGTCTTGCCAGCTAAAGGGTCCTACTTCATGTGAATGTTCAACCTAATGTTGAAGATTTCTGTCACGAGTTAGAGCACACAGTAAGGCATATGAGATTTAGGGAGAAAGATGCTTATCTTATTGTAATAATAGGTAAAGAAAAGAGATACTGTTAAATACATGATGGCATGTGAATAAGCACGTGAGAGGACTGAATCAGTGAGCTGAAATAACCATGGATTCCCCGTGACAATTTCTTCCTTCACTAGCCTCAATAGATCAAACGCGACAAACATCTTGTGTTTTTGAAAACAATGTTAAACATGGAGAAAGTCAAGCTAGGTGCTTCACCCTCTGCTGCAAGCCTAGAAATGTGTCAAACGCACCAGGAGTGCACGTGGGTCATCTCATCGTTGAAGTGATTCCAAAATCCAAGCCGTGTTTATTAACCAACATGGCCCTTGAATCGAGCAAGCTGCCAAGGATATCCCTAGAAAGCGCCAAAGTTCACTCAAAACCGAGAACGAGCCCGCTGATTCCGAGTGTAGGTCGTCTGCCGTGTGCACTCTGCCGATGTCTCGCTTCCAACACCCCTCCCACCTCCCGTCGTCCCCTCCGATTCTCACTCACTATATCTCCATGGACCATCGGTTGTAATGTCCCCTTCCATCACCATTCGATAATTCGTCACTACCAAACGCCCCCC
>PJEX01000279.1:5358-52407 GCA_005350895.1 Colletotrichum tanaceti
GGGGGGGGTGGTTTGCCACGAGTTTAAAAAGTGGATTGAGACATCGTACGGCAGTCCGCAGCCACCTCTCCGCCAAAACAGAAATGACACTATGCCCACACCACTTATGCCTTCTAGTTATAGCTGCTGTTTTCAATTTTAATTGGCTGCTCAAGGGTAAGTGCTGCAGTAGGCCCACTAATAATCTTCCTTTCTCCACACCTTTTTAACTTAACCCCAACTTTCACCCTTAAAGCAGTAAAACCCCCTACACTTACCCCAAATTCATTAGCTAGCAGGCGCTGGCAGGCGCTGGCGGGCGTGGCAAGGTGTGGCAGAGATAGCAGGCGTGGCAGAGATGGCAGGCGCTGGCGGGCGCTGGCGGGCGTGGCAGGGTGTGGCAGAGGTAGCAGGCGCTGGCAGAGCTGGCAGGCGCTGGTAGGCGCTGGCAGAGATGGCAGAGATGGCAGGCGCTGGCGGGCGCTGGCGGGCGTGGCAAGGTGTGGCAGAGGTAGCAGGCGCTGGCAGAGTTGGCAGGCGCTGGCAGAGGTGGCAGGCGCTGGCAGAGGTGGCAGGCGCTGGCAGGCGTGGCAGAGGTGGCAGGCGCTGGCAGGCGTGGCAGAGATGGCAGGCGCTGGCGGGCGCTGGCGGGCGTGGCAAGGTGTAGCAGGCGCTAGCAGGCGTGGCAGAGATGGCAGGCGCTGGCAGAAGTGGCAGGCGCTGGCAGAGGTGTTACACTAAATGCCTATTATTGCTTTTGTGCAGTGGTGTAAGTCTATCTACAAAAAGTGGCCCTTTTCTCCAAATTGACCCCAAAAAACTGGTTTTGGCGGAGAGGTGGCTGCGGACTGCCGTACATCGTCATCAATAAACCGGGAACGAGATCTCTCTAGTAACAATCGCATCCAACAGGACACTGGTATTGGCCAGTGCAGTTGAGCAATGCTCCGTACAATGGCACGTCACCAACATCCCTTCCCTCTTCCAGCCCCCTTTGATCTACCGGTCCATCTGCTTCCAAGAATATATGCAGTGCGTGACGCGGAACCGCCTTGAAGCCCAGAGCAGTTCGGGCGAGTCGCCGATGGCTTCCGGGCCTGCCAACAGCGTCTTCTCCGGCGGGGAATAAAAACTTGGCCTAGTTCCGGCAGGATTGTTAGGTTGTCCTGCAAGTCGTGACTCAGTCGGACGTCGGGCTTCTTGATAACTTGTCAAGGCGGCGAGATGAGTAATTACAGTCGACATGTCACATCAACTGCTGGTTAAGTTTGGTGGGGGAAAAAGTGTTTTTTTTTTGCCGATTAATCGACACGTGGGTTGGGGGGCCCCATCACGTTCAAGCCGAACTCCGGACATCGTCCTCAATGCGAGAGGACGCCGAACGTCTCGAGAGATCAACAAAGCGGGTAGCCAGCTGACCACGAAAGCGGAACTTTGGCGTTGGGCAGATTGTCAGGCCGGGTCGAACTATAAACTGATTTCGCCACGGGTGCCAAGAGTCCTCCGAAAACGCAGGGGCCTGCCTACCTACTCAACTAAGCTTCACGTTATCCATTACTCTGCAATATACAGAAGTGACAACGGCCGGATTTCATCGGTAACATACAGGTCCCCAATGGCACTACTCCTGACAGGGGCTTTTCGGAGGTGGCTCCGGTGGTCCATTAGCACCCGAGCGGGTGGATAGTCTCGTAGAAGATATCCGTAGTCAGATCCAAGCTTCCTGAAAGGCGTCATCGGCGCGGGGCCAGCCCGATGAAGGGCCAGACGTAGATTCCGACGGCGGAAGCACGAGTCTGAAACGGCGGGCTCAATATAACCAGCTGAACTGGGAAATTAAAAGGGAGCATCGCATCTGTCTAGCTCTAGTTGGATGAACGTACTAAAAAGAGGGAGAATGTTGATGTAGAAGCCCAAATTTTTAATTTTTTTTGGCCGGGTTTCCTACAACGTTTCGAGATGGCTGGGCCGGAGATCAGAATCAAGGGTCTGGAAAACAAGAGTACCTGGCGCCAGGTAAGCGGCTTGGGTTGACTGATTTACTGGTAAGGGCTGGCAACGGCTGAGATCTAACACAAGCAGAATCTACGGGGTTTTATGGGTACGTTTTATGCCACTTGACGTGTTTACTACCCATACAACTTTATGACATGTACAATCACAGTACATTTTCTGTTCCTTTCTCTCTCTGCTTGACTAACAGTATTGCAAATGCTTGAGTGTACCTGAATTAGTAGGGGGGTGGCTAGGACGGTACCGGAGAATGAGTATACAACCTCAGTCGGATGCCGCCGTAACAGGACAAATACAGCAGTAACAAGATTAGCCCCAAAGATTTACCAAAGTCATCCATATGATGCAGTCTTAACCTCTGGTGCTCAATCACGATTCACCCGTATCAACCAGACTGGACGCAAGTCACAGCCTTAGAGAAAGCTTGACTACTGACACAGTCCTCCTGGCGTATGCTATTAGCCCATTACCGACTTTGCAAGTCTGATGCGTATAAGGAAGCAAAGGGCAAGATTGCCGCGGTCGGTGGAATGTACTCATACCTAAGTACCTAAACAGAGAGACCTACCTGTGCATCTGCTGCCAGTTGACGACTGCTGTCAATACTCAGAACACATGGCGAGCTAGCTAGTGTCATGTATCCGTAGTAAGTTTACCCTAAGGTAAGTCTCAAGTGCAAGTAACCCTGTAGACCTTGCTTAGACCGACCCACAATATCCGTAGCCGTACGGCAACTTAATAATAGCCTATTTCCTCAGGTCCTAATCATCACAACAGTACCTCCCCCCCCCCAATCAGGTGAATTTCTCCTCAATCCAGGGGCTTCTCATATCCTAAAATCTACAGATCTACTGTCCGACTCAAGCTTACATCTGAGCACATACAAGAAAGCCCATCGTAACCATGAGGAGTGACGCAATAGTAAACCCACCATTGCTGCACAGCAAGTAGTATGACGGGTATGGAGGATCCACACCCGTCACGACATACCAGTTGGGAATTTAAAAACCTTCCATTTCGGGGCACACGAACAATTCGAGTACGTATTGCTTCGATCCCAAAGGAAAGGTGGAGTTCTTTTGCACCCGGCGGAATACTGACTCGTCTTGGAATGCTGCCTGCGAAGCCCTTCGGATCCTGGCCGCATGATCCCGCATCCATTGTGTTTGCTCAACTAGGTGTCTCGTGAAGCGATATAAGAGTAGAAGCTTGCGGCTTGTGACCTTTTAGACACGAGTTTAGAGTGGAACCAACCACACCACCCCCGCGCCCATTGATAGACCTGCTTTGTTTTAGAATTTACTCTTTTGCTTTACCCAGGGGTTTTAGTCATCATTCTGCTGCGCTAAAAACCCCCTCCTCACAGAGGGGGCGAAAAAATAGGGTTTCTATAGGGAAAATAGGGTTTCTACCCTATCTACTTCCTGTCCTACTTTTTATTAGATTCTTACTAAAAACAAGTAATTATTATAATAAAAGTATAATAGTTATTAACTTATAACCCTTATCTATAACTATTAATTACTATTAATTACTATCTTAATATACCTAGCTAATATAATAAGTATATAACCCTAGCTAAGAAGGCTACTAAAATAATCTTTACTGCTTAATAATAGGCCTAACAGCCTACCTATAATAGTAAGAAGTTAGCCCCTATACTGTCTATTTAGTAGGCTATAGAGTAGTATAGTATCTCTTATATAGCAGTTAAGAAGCACCTTAACTAGCTCTAAGAGGGCTATAATATCTAGGCTAGCCTAGAGGAGCTAGGCTAGCCTAAGGCTCTTATAGCTATAGAGGATAACGCCCTAGCAGTATATATAATCTAGCTTACTAAGTCTAGCTTCCTAGCTATACTACTCTAGGTTAAAAAGATAGCTAACTACCTCTATAGTCTCTAGGGTAAAGAGGATCCTATCTTAGAGTACTTTATCTAATACTAGCTTACTAATTACCTAAAGCTTTAGAAAAAGGGTACTACTAAGCTAGTTAAGATATACTAGAGAGGAGTAGAGCTAAACTTAGCCTTAATTAAGGACTTTTTTACTTAATACTAAGCTATTATTTAGGAGTATAACCTTAGCCTATCTAAGATCTAGAATACTAATAAATCTAGCTACTATATAGGTTACCTAGGTAACTAGGTTTAAGTTATCTTTCTTAAGTAGTAGCTAAAATATAACTCCTTACTTAAGGTTATAGATCTAGCTAATTAAGAGTTATATATACTTATAGGCTATAGTAGTATATCTAGTAATAGTATTAATACCTATATAATATTTAAGATATAGCTAATTACTACTTAGGCTAATTACTAAGTTACTAAAGGTGTCTACTTTACTTATTTACTAACTAGGTTTTCTAACTAAGAAATTATAATAGACTATATATAGTACTTTAATACTAAGTCCTTTATAAAGTTATTAAAGTATATTTATATAAGCTACTCTCTTAGAGACTATTTTAGTATTAATATATATAGTTAGGATTTATATATAGTAGCACCTAGTGTTTGCTTATAGTATTATTATTACTAGGGGACTCTTAAGAAGTATAAGTGCTTATATTATCTACTCCTCCTTAATAGCTTTACTAAGTATATTAGCATTAAGCTTATAGAATACTATATTAAGTTTAATATTATCTTAGGTTTTTTTCTACCTTATATAACCTATTTTCTCTAGCTAATAGATATTAGAGTCTTCTAGCTATTTAAGGTAGCCTATTAAAAGGTACTTTAGCAGTATATATAGGATAGTAATCTTATTTTTATATAAGGTAACTTTATTATAGGCCTTAGTTAGATACTTACCTCTACCTTTATAGCTATAAATATTATAAGAGGATTTAAGAAGTTAGGTATTTAGCCTATATATAATAATATTATACTTAAGTAGTTAGTTATATATATACAGTTAAAGGGTAAAGATATTCCCTCTTACCTTCTCTATTTTCTACTAGATAAGGACTGCTTTAATAAGGTAACACTAGCAGTTAACTATATAGAGTATAAATATATAGATATATAGAGCTTACCTATAAAGCATACTTTTAAGGTAATTAGGGATGTTATTTCTAAGGGATCTATTAGTTTGTTTAAATTAGACCTTTAGAGTTAAGGGGAGGATTAGGGTTAACAGTAGCACAGGCTAGGTAGTTAACTCTACCTAGGTGAGCTACCCTACTTTAGTAGGCAGCCTACCTACCTACTTAGCCTGCTCCTGCTGCAGACCCCTGCTTGTTGTTTTCCTTCCTTTCCCTATAGCTAGTTTAGTTTACTAATAATTAAAGCTATTACTAACCCTAACGTTAACATCCCTTTACCTACTAACACTAATTAGTGGTTAAAAAACACTACAGATTAGTAAGGAAGAAGAGAGCCCTAGCAATTTAGAGTCCCTAGGGTTACTATAGTGATTTTTGCTATTATTAAGTTAACTATAGAGATTAGCTTAAGGAAGTAGTTAGCTATTATTTAGTTAACTGTTAGTAATACCCCTTAAGAGTATTATATTATATAAAAATAACTTTACCTATTAACCTTATAGGATTTAGATCCTACTTAACAGTAACTATTATTAATTCTTCTTTTTAACTTTACCTCCTTTTTCCCTATACTACCCTTTTCTCCTCCTCTATTAATAAAGTTTTCCTCCCTCTTATTACACCCTTCTTTATACCTCTTTTTCTCTTTATAATAGTTAACTAGTTAACTACTAACTCTAGGTAATAGGCCCTTACGCCTAAGGGTGTAACGCTATAACTCCTACCTATCTTAATAATCTTTATCCCCTATATTAACAATAAGACTTAAGGTAACTTTAATAAAGACCTTTCTACCTTATTAGATACTAAGAAAATTACATCCTATATTAGGTATACTATAGCTTAATAGGTTAATACTAATATAACAAAAAGAGCCCTATAGTCTTACTTTACTAGTACCTTTAAAGGATAGACTGCAGATACCTTTAATATATCTAAAAAGATTGTAAGGGAGAGCCTAAGAGATATACTCTATAAAAGAGGGGTATATATAGGAAGAGATAGAGAAAGCATTAGTTATAACCTCTTCCTATACCTTACCCTTAATAAGTATTATAAGTAGACTTATAAGGAGATTGTAGAGGTAAATAAAACTAATAATGCCTTTAGAAAATAGGCTAAAAGCAATTTAACCTTCCTTATTAATATTATAGGATCTTTTAATCCCCTTTTCCTATTAATAAGAATACTGCTAGGTTATTAATAAGATACTATAGCCTAGTATAAAGAGCACTAGAGGATAGCTCTTAAGAATGCCTAGGGTATAGAGGATTTACTTAACAACACTACTAACTAGTTTAAAAACTAGAAGCTATTTAATAATTAGTTAAAAAGACACTAGTTAATATAGTTCTTTAGAACTAATAAAGAAGAGGGTATTAATAAGGATGCTAATAATAAGGGAAGTTACTAGTCTTACTATCTATAATATAGTCCTACCTATAATAACTGTCTATAGTTAAGGTTATTTAGAGATCTCTAATAATACCTCTCTACTAATACCTAGAAGTATAGAGGAGAGATATATAATATGTTTAAGATTAAGTATACTATCTTCTAGGATACCTACAAGAAGGTTAGTATCTCCCCTTAATTATATAGGACTGCCTTCTTAATAATACTCTACAGTAATATAGCTAATTTCTACTTTTAAAACATTACTAAGTTAAGAGTAATAGACTTTACTGCTATATATAAGATAGTATATAACTACTTTAAGACCCCTTAACTTAGATAACAATATATAACTAAGTAGTATATAACTACCTTCTAGTATATATATTAGGAAAACCCTAATAAGTTAAAAAAGGAAGTCCTTAACTTTCTAATTAAAAGGTTAACCCTAATCTAGAAAGCATTACTAAATAATATAAGCAGTAAAGAAGCTATAAGGCTATAACTTATTAGTGCCTACTAGGGAGTCCTAGAGTGTAAACTCTACCTTTATAGCCTATTAGATACACTTATTAGAGTACATAACTAGCTACAAGCAGCTATTAACGTAGAGGAGTATACCTTAGCTTCTTAATAATATATTACTAACTAGCAGTATTATAGGTCTAGTAGGGATAACTGTTTTAGTAACTAAGGGTATTTATAAGGTTCCTCTACTTTATTAAGCAGTAGTTATAAGTATACACTGCCTACTAATAAGAAATATTATATCTATTATAAGTATAGTTATTATTCTATACGTTATACAGTTAAGGAATAACGTAATGCATTTATAAAGTTTAAGAATAATAAGTATATAAGAAACCTAACAAGAAGCAGCTTTATAACCTTCCTTATAAACTATAAAGGCTACAAGATTAGCAACTTAGATAAGGATAAAGATATCTAATAATACCTTACTAACGCTTCTACTCCTATTAAAGTCACTACTAATAAGTTAGACATTAAAGGTAGCAGTAGTCCTTCTACTTTCTTTATAAGCACTGCCTTCTTTATAAGCACTGCCTTCTTTAGTAAGACTAGCTTTAACAGAAAAGCACTTATTAATAAGCTAGCTAATCAGGCTGTCTAACACTAATTAACTAAGGCTAATAAATATTATAAAGAGCCTACTTATAAGGCTTCTACCTTTATCCTTAATTAATACTCTACTAAAGTCTTCTAGGGTATCCTTCCTAATATAGGTGCTGCTAACTTCTCTACTATAGGTAAGAACTAAGTCATAGCTTTTTAACGCAACTATAATAATAATATAAAGATTAATATATTATAGGCTAGGTAGGCTAGGGTTTAATTTAGCTATAGTAATACCCTTATATCCCTTAGTACTATTATAGTTAATACCCCCTTTAGCCTAATTAACTTTTATATTATAATAACTAATACCCTATTCCTTCTCTACCTATATAATATAGACTAACTATTTGTTAAGTTTAACAATATAGCTAACATAATACATTACAGTAGGCTTAAGGTCCCTATAATCTAGAAATAAGGTTATCTATAGATTCTCCTTAGACTTTATAAGCATACTATTATAAGCTACTACTTAACTAATACAGAACTTTACAGACTTTACTATTACTTTAGGTATCTATTAGTCTATTACCTCTATAAGGTCCTCTATAAGGCTAGGCATAATATAGAAATAACTGTAATTAAGTACCTTATAAAGGTATATTACTAATGCTAGATATATAGCAGTACTCCCTAAAGGTTTAAGTTTACCTTTTATAATAAATACTACTTTAACTATAAGATCTATATTAACGTTATCTACCTTAATAGCAATATCCCTATCCTCTATATTATTAACCTTACTACATCCTTTAATGCAGGTTATTTCCTTTATAACATAACTATAAAGTCTGTATAAGAAGCTCTTTAAGCAGCCTAGATTAATATATACTAGGGACCCCTAGACTAGATTATAGCTAACACTAGGTATAACTTTATTACTAACAAGTTCTGCTAAGAGGCTAATGTAATAGCCTATTAGCTTAAGATTATTCCTATAGAAGTATATTATAGTATTAGAAAGGTTAAGAGATACTACATAATACTACACTATACTTATATTATTATTAAGAATAACTACCTACTAATAAGTAAAGAAAACATACTCTAGGCTACCCTTAAGGCTATTAATAATATAGCTAGCCTAGACAGCATTATCCCTACCCTCTTTATCTTTAGTATATACCTAAGGCTTATCTATAACTTAGTACCTTCCCTAGACATTATTATATATACTGCTGCTATTAGAAAGGCTAGTAAGGCTATTAAGAAACTTTATATAACGCAAAAGGTTAATAATATACTTATAACATATAATAGTCCTAATATCTCTACCCTAAAGGTAGTAGAGATTAGATTACTTATATATATCTAGCGTAAGAAAGGAGGATAGTCTAGCCTATATATACTTATCTCTATTAATAGTAAGAATTATATTATTAATACTAATAGTATAAGAACCTTCTAATTAACTTTAGTAAAACTATACTACATTAATCTAACTAATAATAACTATATCCTTAACAGTCTAGGTAATATAGCTAGGTAGAGTTATAAGGATAATAATGCTACCTAGGATATAATTATTATTGCAAACCCTCCTTCTATAATAACTGCGCTACTTCCTCCTTCCCCTTAATAAAGCAGCTGCTAGCGTAAAACTCCTATTAACTAGGCTAACTTTCTTACTAGTATCTTCCTTAGTAAGACTAACCTTAACGATTTTTCTGTAGTTAGCAAGCTCTTTAAGATCTTCCTATCCTCTAGAGAAGAGGCTAACTTAGCCCTTACCCTAAAGCTGCAAAAAGAGGGTATTATTACAGCTCCTAGAGAACCCTTTAAAGAATTAACTAGCCTAGAGGTTATAGGTCTAATTAACTAAGGCGTATTTAGAATTATCCTATATAACCCTACTATTCACTTAGGCATAAGAATCTTTAAATTATATATTATTAATAAGGTAAAGAATAAGATAACTAATGCACTATATAAGAAGTTAAGGCTAGTTATCTAAGGTTATATAGATAATAGTAAGACCTTAATTCTAACCTAATTACCTACTATCTAATAGGCTAGTTAATGCCTTATTCTTACCCTTATACTATTACTAATAGCACTTAGATTTCTACTATAGCTTTATAATATTACTTAAGCTTATACTTAGTTATAGTCTTAGCTTAATTATATAATCCTAGCATGCTTACCTATCTAGATCTACTCTTAACACCTAGAGGGGAGCATTATAGAAGTAATTAAACCTCTATATAGTATTACAGAGGCTAGAACTTATTAGTAGTCTACTTACTATAGTTATTATAAGGTATAGCTAGAGATAGAGACTTCTATATATAACCTATATCTCTTAGTGTCTATAGATAATAGTACCTCCTTTAGTATTATAGGGATATAGACTAATAATACCCTAAGGCTTTTAGATAGCTTATTTAATGTTAAGGAGGATAATAAGCTTACTAAAGCAGCTCTTATAGCTAAGCCTAAGACTTACCTTACTATTAACATACCCCTCTTCTTTAATAGAGGCATTATTACAATAACTTTACCTAACAGTATATTAATTACTTAGCGCTAGAAAAGGTAAGGGAGTAAGCTCTAGACTATTAACCTAAAATTACCTATAGCTAAGCAAGAATATATCTAGTAGAGAGCTTATAGTGTATATATTATATCTATCTATTAACTAGAGGTATGCTTTAACCTATCTATAGCTACCTAGAAGTAGGATCCTACTAATAAGGATATTAAGAAGCTTAACTAGCATATTAAGTAGCAGATAAGATCCCTTAATTACAGCCTTACTTTTATACCTATTAACTTAGTATCTATAAAGCTATTTATTTTTATAGATAGTTCTTTTATAAATAACCCTAATATAATTTTACAGTTAGGTTATATTATTATCCTAGGCAATAAGAAGCTTTATAATAATTAATTTACCTTAACTAGTAATATTATCTACTATAGCTTAACTAAGTTAAAGAGGGTTACCTAAAGTATCCTTACCTCTAAGATTTACAGTATAGTAGCTAGCGTAGATATAGCCTATACTATCTCCTCTACCCTTAAGAAGATTACTAAGAAACTTAAGCTTCCCCCTATCCCTACAATTACATACACTAACTTATACTTACTACATAAGTACCTTATTAAGCTTAGTATAACTTAGGAGAAACAATTAATAATTAATATTATAGTACTCTAATAATTATATAAGCAATAAGAGCTATATAAAGTTAGATAGATTTACAGTAATAACAACCTTATAGATACCTTTATAAAGTTATTACCTAACTAAGCCCTTAAGGGATTTATTACTACCTCTATAGCTAATATATAAATAGAGGGATAGGTTACCTAACTATAAAAACTTTACTTAACTATATAATCTTAATATAACTATAATTACAAGAACCTTACCCTAACTATAAGAAGAGCCTATAAGGCTAAATACAAGAACCTTACCCTAACTATAAGAAGAGCCTATAAGGCTAAATATAAGAGAGATTAGGGGATATTATAAAGGAGTATAGAGATTAATAGGATAGATAGATAAGTAGCAGTAAAACCTATTAAATAAGTATATACACCTTAGAAGCTTTAGCTAATAAGAAATACCTATAATTATAATGTTATAAGCCTACCCTATCTATTACTAGTAACTATACAGCCTAAGGATTATAATAGTATATATAGAGGATTATAGAGGAAGAATAGAGGGACTAGGGATTATATAGGGACCTATAAAACTATTATACTTTTCCTTTTATTACATTTTTAAATAATTTAGGCTAATTTAAATAAACTAGATCTTTTACATAAAATAGAGAGTTTCTAGTGTTAGTTTGTTTAAATTAGACCTTTAGAGTTAAGGGGAGGATTAGGGTTAACAGTAGCATAGGCTAGGTAGTTAACTCTACCTAGGTAAGCTACCCTACTTTAGTAGGCAGCCTACCTACCTACTTAGCCTGCTCCTGCTGCAGACCCCTGCTTGTTATTTTCCTTCCTTTCCCTATAGCCAGTTCAGTTCACTAATAATTAAAGCTATCACTAACCCTAACGTTAACATCCCTTTGCCTACTAACAGGATCTCTTACCTATAAGTACTAGGTATAGTATCTTAAGGACTATAACGCTAGGCTAGAGGTATAGCAGCATAAGAGCTAGTAATAATAAGCTATTAAGCTTAGTTACTCCTTTATAACTAGCATTACTATTATAGATATAAAGGAGGTATATAAGAAGTAGGTAACTAAGGCTAGTAAAGTAGAAATATATTAGTAGTAAGCATTCATTAAAAAGATAGCTTACTAGTAGGAAAAGGAGGTCTATTAGAGGTATAGTGCCTTAAAGTATTAGTTAGTAGATCGATATATAAAGAGACTATCTTTTAAATAGTAGCTAGACTATACTAGAGAAGTTTATAACTATATACTATTTAATACCTTAAATCCCCTTTAGTATAATAAAAAGAAGGATAACTTTACTATTAACTTTAACTTAATACCTCTACCTTACTATATCCTTAATTAATTTAAGTATGTAGCTAGGCCCCTTAGTTAGTGTAATATTAACTAAGTATTAGTTAATATAGTAGTAGATATAGCTAGTGTATACTTTAACCTAGAGATCTTTCCTAACATAGATAACCCTATTAAAGAGGATATTACTAATATAGAGAGTAGTAATAAGTCTATTAACTATATTAGGGATAATAATAATAATCTAGAGGAGTTATTATTACCTCTACTTACTATACTACCTATAACACTAATACTATAACCTATAGTATTATAGGGGTAGTATAAGTTATAATACTATATAATTAAAGATAGGATAGATACCTAGTAAAGTAGGGGTAAAATAGAGGGTAACCCTCTTATACCCCTATCTATATAGGTAAAAAGAAAGTAGTAATATATAGAGGATTATAGTAAGAGTAATACCTATATTATTATATTAAAATAAATTTATATACTTTATATAAATAGAGAAATTTTTATATTGTTAGATAGGCTAGATCTAGGGCTATCTATTAATATTACTCTTTTTATTATATAATATTATAGTAATAATACGTTATTAATGTGAAAAGTAGGGTATAGTATAGTTAACATGTAAAATGAGGTTATTCGTGAGGGGGGGGGTGGAAACCCTATTTTCCCTGTAGAAACCCTATTTTTTCGCCCCCTCTGTGAGGAGGGGGTTTTTAGCGCAGCAGAATGATGACTAAAACCCCCGGGTAGACTGCGCCGTTGCAAAACCTTCCCCTAATGGACGAAGCGACGAGATCACCCATCGCTGCCTCCGAGCAAAGCCAGCTGGCCTGTGACCAGTGCTACAGATGCAAGCTCAAATGCACCAAAGAAAAGCCCTCCTGCCAGCGCTGTACCTCGAGCAGCAGGCCTTGTTCCTACAGCTTGGGCTTGTGGAAAGGACGCCCCAAGGGCACCTCGAAACGAACCCACGCCTCGCAGAGCAACAGGCGAAGCCCGAGGTCCTCGCCCAACAGCCTTCAACACCCCGGAGAGAGAAAATAGTCACGCGGACACTTTGGGCGGCTACATCCTTCGACACTGTGACTACATTGGCCAAGCGCTCTCGCCGTCACATGGCGACCCGGCGTACTTGGGCATTTTACCGCCCGGGGCTGATGCGGATAGCGGCGGCATGTGGTGCAATACGCCCCCGGAGCTGTGGGACGGCATCTCGACCGTCTGCTCCTCCTCCTCGCTCCATCCCGAGTCCCATTCGCTCGACTTCCAGCAGCCCGGCGACGAAGAAAGGACGTCGTGGGCGTCCGCCCTCGACGAGAAGGTCAAAGAGGCGAGCGAGCGACGAGGCGACGACGACGACGTCGACGTCTCGTCTTCAAGCCACCACGGTGACAGCCTCGTCGCCGCCGGCATCCTGGCAAGGGGGGGGGACCGGATCCGAGCGTTGAGCTCGAACCTCCTCCCCGCGAGCTCGCCCTGCGGCTGCTTGTCCTCGGTGGCGGCATCGTTGGAGGCGTTGTCGCAGCTGTCGGACTCCCACCCGCCGCCGTCCTCCGCGCTCAGGACAGTCGACTCGAGCCTGAGAGTGTGCGAGCGGATGATCGCCTGCGCCCGTTGCAGCAGGAGGTGGGGGACCGCGTGGTGCTTCATCACCCTTTCCGAGTTGACGGCACAGCTCGAGCGGCTGTTGCCGTCGATGCGTACTATCAACGGATCGAGCGACACGAGGGGGGGCGAAGGGTCTCCATCGCCACACCCCGAGTTCTTCGGGGCAATGGACGTGGAGTCTGGACGGCAATATGCTCTGAGAGGCATTATGCTCTTGGCCGGTTTAGAAGTAATGCCTTCCTACGGGCCTCGGTCCGCCACGATGCCCAATTTGGGTCCGACCGGAGATATGCTTGCTTGCCTCAAGACAGCGCTGACATCTATCATAAGTTGAAGATAATACGAGATAATTGTTTACGTAATATAATCCATCCAGAAACAACTGTTGCTCGTGATGGAAAGCGATAAGCATATACGTGAACTAGGCTCTTGCAGCCCTCAACCTCTCGTTAGTCTGATCTTAGGCATGCTGAGATGGACGTACTTGATTTATCGTGTGGTCTTTTTGTAGTTTCTAGACGGTAATATTTATTAGTACTTCCAATCTTTTCAAATTTAGAGATGTGAATGCAACCTTGATAAATATAGGGAAATTAGAGAGAATAGAGAATGAGTAAATCTATCTTTTATTTATATGACTGTTTTCTCTTACTATTATTTGTAGTCTTCTAGAAGTCTTTTACTAAAGCATATTCTTTTAGAAAAAGTTCTTAACCCCTATAAGCTTATTTTCCCTAAAACTTTAGACTTTGCTAAATTACTACTACTTATCTAGTGGGTAGAATATTCTAGGATTTTATTATACGTTAGATATAATAGAGATCTATCTACATCATTTTTATTATATAAGTGTATCTTCTAAGGGCCTAGTTATTTCACTGTGAAGAGTGCTGTTTGGCATGGGAACATGAGGTTTACCGTTTTTAATTCGACACCACTGTATGGGGCACCGCTACACTACCGGTAGAGTCAATCAATCTTCTTGCAAGAATACGGACACTCAAATGTGGATATCAATGATGCCACAACGGGTAAACGGCCACTGTAGATCCCTTTTGCGCCATTGTCACACATGGGTAGCGATGCTGAAGACTTGCGTTAATCGAGTTCGCGTTCATGTTGCAAAGACAGAGTCAAGCAAGAACAAGTCTATTTTATCAATGGGGTAGCTAGAAGCACTCTTGCCTGAGACTTGGCCGGCTTATCTGTTTCTACTAAGCTCAGTGGCATTACCACGTTGTGTGCATATTGCAATGTCCCTCTAACAAACTGAAGTACAGGAAGATCCTTGTCGGCTCTTTAGTCAACCTTGAGCTTCTCGCGCTTGTCAACCTTGAGCTTCTCAGGCTCGCGCTTGTCGACTTTAAGCTTCTCAGGCTCACGCTTGTCAACCTTCAACTTCTCAGGCTTGCGCTTGTTGACTTTGAGCTTCTCAGGCTCACGCTTGTCGACCTTCAACTTCTCAGGCTCGCGCTTGTCGACTTTGAGCTTCTTAGGCTTACGCTTGTCGACCTTCAACTTCTCAGGCTCACGCTTGTCGACTTTAAGCTTCTCAGGCTCACGCTTGTCAACCTTTAACTTCTCAGGCTTGCGCTTGTCGACTTTAAGCTTCTCAGGCTCACGCTTGTCAACCTTCAACTTCTCAGGCTCACGCTTGTCAACCTTGAGCTTCTCACGCTTGTCGACCTTCAACTTCTTAGGCTCTTGCTTGTCAACCTTAAGCTTCTTGCGCTTGTCAACCTTTAACTTCTCAGGCTCACGCTTGTCAACCTTCAACTTCTCAGGCTCACGCTTGTCAACCTTAAGCTTCTCACGCTTGTCAACCTTAAGCTTCTCAGGCTCTCGCTTGTCAACCTTCAACTTCTCGCGCTTGTCAACCTTGAGCTTCTCGCGCTTGTCAACCTTGAGTTTCTCGCGCTTATCGACCTTGAGCTTCTCGCGCTTGTCGACTTTGAGCTTCTCAGGCTCACGCTTGTCAACCTTGAGCTTCTCAGGCTCACGAGCCTTGAGGTCAGACAGACCATTCGAGTTCAGCAGCGTGTCTGGAGCCAGGCCATTGTCAGCATCATATGAATCGAGAATCCCGCCGGAGCTAGACTCACCTGGCTTGAAGGGGATCGCGGAAACCACCGCGGTGCCGACGAGGAGCAGATTGAGGAACTTCATTGTCAAAGATGGTTGCAAAGTTGCTAAAGAGTTTTTGTTTTTGTTGTTGTGTGTGTGATGAACAAGATGGTTGAGGTGAAGATGTTTGAGGATGTTGTGTGAGTGATGAAGGAGAATAAGATGGTTTGAGAAGGGCGACAAGACAGGTATTTTATACAGACGGTTGTGCCTTGAGGAGTCGACGAGTTGATGCGTCGACGACTCGGAAGTCTGAGTAACAAACAGACCTCTGGGGCGAGTCCGGTGACATTGCCCAACGCGTTGGAAACGCCGAGTTCATCCAGCAAACCTGCTTCTTCCGAACCTCGTGGGCTCTTTCGATGAACCCGGATTTCGAAACGAAGGCTTCTCGAAGACAAGTCCGGTCGCCGTCCTGTCAGGGGACGACTGATTAACTTCCCGTGTCCGGAACTCTAACGTCACGTTGTATGATTGCCCGACTCGTGGACTCGCTTGAGTGGTTCCGGCCGGATGGATATTTTCGGATGTCTGGTTCGCAGTAGATCGACACATGTCCGAAAGTTAGTTTCGCCCATGACACACGACCAGAACACGATATTGCTAGGCGCAAATCTCGGGGTGGCCTTCCAAGTCTCACGACGTTCCGAAAACTCTTATGGTGTAATAAATTTGTAGCTGGTCGAATCTCTATATGAACGCTCCCTCATGAACACCCCCCTTGACTCACTTCCCTCTTCACTTGTCTTGGGCCAATCGACGACATTTATTGCTTTTCGCCGCCATGTCATCCTCCAAGCTATTATTACTCGGCGACGCCGACACGGACTCGGGCTCATCCAGATGTAGCCAGTCAAGCGATGTTGATCTCGTCCTGGAAGAGGTGAAGGAGGAGAGCCGCAGCAGGCCTCTTGGTACCGGGATGATCATGGCATTGACATGCCCCAACTTCGGCCTGCAGGCCGCTTGGCTGCTGCTCATGTCCAGCGGAACGGCAAGACTCCCCCCATGCTCAACGACGATATTCGCAACGCTGACTCGTGAAACCAGCCGCACCTACACTCGCTCGGCATCTCGGACGCCGTGACCGCGCTGGTCTGGCTCACGGGTCCCCTCTTCGGCGCCTTCGCCCAGCCCGTCCTGGGCAGGCTCAGCGACAGGTCGCGAAAGCACCCCTGGGGCCCGCGGAAGCCCTTCATCCTCTGCGGCGCCTCCTGCGTCGCCGCCTGCCTCCTGGCCCTGGCCTGCACCGAGGACCTGACGGGCGACCACGTCGGCGTCGGCACGCGGCCCACGATGGCGTACGGCATGAAGAACAAGGCCGAGCGCTCGCACCTGCTCACCCAGGGCCTCGCCGTCCTGTGGGTGTGCGTCATGACCCTGGCCATCCAGGCCTTCCAGATGGGCGTGCGCGCCCTCGTCGTCGACGCCTGCCCGCCGGCGCAGCAGGTGCGCGCGAGCGCCTGGAGCACGAGGTGGAACGGGCTGGGCAGCGTGTGCCTGGCGCTCGTGGGCTACGCCGACGCGCGCTGGACGCTGTTCGGCGCCGAGGGCGGCGGCGGCGCCAGGATCAAGACGCTGGCGGCGCTGGTGGCGGTCTCCATCGCCGTCACGGTGTCGCTGATGTGCTACGTCGTCCCGGACAGGCCGCGCGATCGGGGCCCGGTCAAAGAGGAGAAGAGCGAGGAGAAGAGCGAGGAGGAAGAAGAGGAGGAAGAAGAAGAGGAGGAAGAGGAGGAACAGACGCTCTGGCAGACTTGTCGGTCTGTCTGGTCCCTCCAGCTGTCTCGTCAGAGCTGGGAGAGCCTCCCGCCCATCAGTCTCCAGGTGTGCAAGATGCAACTGGTGGCTTGGCTGGCCTGGTTCCCCATCACCTACTACTCTTCCACGTATGTCCGAGTCGTTCCCAAGTTTTCGCCTAACTGTTTGATTGATTAATACTGACGTCGACCCAAAAGGTATATCTACCAGACATGTATGGGCTTTTCTTTGCTACACCAAACGACATGTTTTTGATATTGATCATCGATGCTAACAACCACGGGGCTATACAGTTGTCATATCCGACCACGTTCACCTCGGCACCCGCGACGACGGCGCCTTCGAGCTCGGTCAGTCCGACTACCGGCTGATCGAGGTGGCGAGGCTCTGCGGATCCTTCTCGGTGCTCTCCTTCGCCTCGGTCTTCTTCCTGACGAGCCTCTGCCTCCCCGGCGTGACGGGTCACATGGCCCGCCGCCGCCGCCGCTGCCCGGACCGGACCTGGCACGACGTCGGCGGCATGCCCCTGTCGCGCCTGCTGGTGCACGCGCAGCGCCTGTTGGCCTTGTGCATGTTCCTGACGTTCTTCGCGTGGACGGTGCCGGTGGCCACGGCCATGCTGGGTCCTCGGGATGCACAACATGGCCATCTCGCTGCCGCAGCTGGCCTCGGCCCTTGCGTGCTCCGTGCTCTTCAAGGTGTTTGAGAGCTTCAGGGTGCTGGATGGCGTTGCCTGGGCTTTCCGCCTGTCTGGGGTTGCGATGCTGGTCGCTTCGAGGTACTCGGGTAAGCTGGAGTCGATGGGCGTGTAATTAGACAACGGGTCCGGGGTAGTAGGGTTTGGCCGTCATTTGAAGAGGTTTCAGCAAAGGAGACATAGTTACTAGGTTCATACTACAAGTATTGCATTAACTGATGCATGAAATGAGGGGCAGTCAAAGAAGAAGCAAGTCCATATGATGCTAAGTGAAAGACAGTGAGTTAGTCCAGGCGGCGTGTCCCGTCATACCAAGGCCACGGCGTCAGGCACCGGCGACCGGTTCCCCGTCCCGCCCCGGGGCCGGGGCTGCTTTCTGGGGTCTCTATGATGGCGATGATACTCAACGCTCCCCATTGGACGAGTCATGGGGCATGAGGAGTGAACCTGTGAGTCCTGTATATTATGATGCAATTGGTGTTGTGAGTCGGGACGGATGTGAAATTGTTTGTTTACGCATGAATATTTAGGAGTGGGCGTTGTTAGGGCAGACAGCGCTTCATTTCAAGAGATTCATGAGAAAAATTAACATTCACCGATAAATCATCATTTTCACCGCCATACCCGTTCCTAACCGGGCCGGTCTTTGCGCTCGTCACGCTCAGTGTAAGGCAAAGACACGCAGGTCCGAGGCCATGGGGGGATGCTTCAATGTCCAACCCGCGCAGTCATCGAGGTAACCCTCGCCGACGACCTCAAAGTGCGAAACGGGTATGTCTGCCTTCTCAGGCACCCTCCAGAACTCCTCTTCGCCATTCGGCTTCACCACGGTGACCGTACCGCATCCGGCATGCCGAAGTGATCGTAACAAGGCGCGCTCGACTTCCCCGTGCCCCAGCAGCCTGCTTGCCTGGCGGAGCACGACGGCTGTCTCGCTGCCGGCCAGGTACACGATGCGGTCACCTGCCGCGGCCGATTGAGGCACGACGCCGAGTCTCCCGCCTCGCGTCGAAGCGAGGCACCGGCCGTCGAGCTCAGACCGGCCCCTTGTCCTCTCAAAGTGCGAGTACAGGAGTTTGATGAGCCCTCGAGCGCCCGAACCGACAAACTCGCGTCTCTCCTTCGCCCGGGCCGATATCCACTGGACAAGCGATCCGGCAAAACTAACACGCCCGGAGTTCGTTTGCGAGGACTCATCTCCCTGGTATCCAAGCAGCCGAGCCCAGATGCTGCCGATCATGTTACAGAGCGCTTCGTGTTCCGCTTCTTTTCCTTTCAGCGGGACGTGCCGGTAGGAACCAAACTTGTCCCCGGACGCGTAGGCATTTTGGTACAAGGCAAGGAGATCTGCCCTGGCCTCTCTGTATTCCATCGGCAGAGTCAAAGATTCGTCTTTGGGGCGCATGACGTGCAGGCTCTCTATCACGTCAACTTCGTAGCCGATGTGACCCAGCACCAAGGGAAAGTCGCCGTCAGCAAAGGCATGATGTATACCCCTCAGCCTCATGTGATTCAAGTGGTTGTCCTTGTACATGGAAGCCGTGTTAGAAGCAGTGCGGGTCCAGTCAGGTGCCCATGATGGAAGTTTATCCATTTGCACCTGTTCCGAGTCCTCCGGCCGTCCATCGTCAACGTGCGACATCATCACCTCGACGCCCAGCTGATCAAACATGTAGCGGGCGACGCTGCCAAACGTTTCGGCGACTGACATGGAATAGTCAACGTGAAGATATTGCTTGACGACGGCAAGGTCACTGATGATGCCAAAGTTGGCGTAGACAAAGTCCCGCGGATCCGTAGCCCCGAGACCCCGACGGGCTTGGGCAGCGCGATGGAGAGGGAGGCGGGCGTGACTGACCCAGCTGGAGTTCATCTGCGACAAGACACTTATCTCCTCGTCGGCGACGGCGGCGGCGTCAAGTCCCTGCGAGGCACTCGCCGAGTTGCCGATAAAGTGACGACAAAAGACGTTCCAGCGTATTCGCTCATTGCCACATTGCACCCAAGGGTCTTTTGAAAGCACGAGTTCCTGGAGCACCCACACGCGCTTGAACCACGGCTTAGCAAGGAGACCCCTCCTGGCTTGTGCGACCAAGTCACTGTCAGCGGCGGCGGCGCCGCCTTCGGAGGAGTCGGATGTCGAATCACGGGGGAGAGTCAGGACACCAGACAGGCGGGGGTGGAGAATTCCAAGGTGGATGACGGTGCTGTGGGCGGTCGAGTAAATGCGTCCCATCAAGCTGACCTGGACGTTGCGCTCCGGGATGTTCAACTGGTCAATGCAGAGGGCGTCGGCCCAGAGCCTCCGAACGCGCGTGACGTCGCGCAGATCCCGTAGGGCGTCGTCCAAAGACTGCGTGATGGCAAAAAGATTGCCATCATGGCCTTCAAGGCTGATGCGACACGGCTTTTCTGGCGGCCCCCATACGTAAGACAGGGCTGTGTAGGGATCAATCAGGTCGTAGTCGCAGGCGGCGAGGGTAGTGTTGAGTAGGGATCCCCTGAGTTGAGCGGTGCGGGAGACCGAGGGCTCAAGGAGGAGCAGCCTGAAGGCATCCGGGGACGACAGCGGCTCGTATCGATGCTGCGACTGATACGCGGACATGACGGGGCGGCCGGAAGCGAGTCGGGGGGGGCCCGGGGTTCTCTGGGGCCCGTTTGTTCGACGTCGGTCCGATGCAGGTGCTCAAGTGTCCGGATCCGAGGGAACAGATAGAAGTGAGAGTACACTTACTATCCGTGGTGTGTTTGTACTTGAGGCGTTTGGGCTGGAGGGATGATATTAGAAGATACTATTTTGGCAAATATAGAGTTTGCTGATATGCACCGCATACAGCACCTGTACGGCCTGTCCCGACGGCCTTCTGTCCTCTCCCCCCTACCCCTACCGGAAATACGGCAAGGAAGTGAGGTGATGTAAACCGCCTGATAAAGCAAAAGCCGGGTCGTTGTCTGACTTTGAGTCGGGGATCCCACTCGAATCCTTCGTCCAATGCCGAGACAGGGATGACAAGAGATTCAACGCCACGTGACTTGGGCGAAGTCCAGTGTTTCGTGGTCGAGTCAGTCTTGTTGGGTTGGGTTGGGAGTTTCGTGGAGCTTTCGTTCTCTTCCACCCCCCCCTGGCAGAGATTATTTTTGCATTTACTTTTGCACGGCTGCGTCGCGAAGCATCTGAATCAGTTTGCGTCTTGGAAGCATTTTGGAACTGAACCGAGCGTAATGTCTGCTCCGCGGGCGCTTCTCGTTGCCAAAAGGGAGATGATTTATCCCATGCCGTGACGCGACGTGTGTTGCCGGAGGGAGAGGGAGGGAGAGGAGAACCGAGATAGCCCGGTGAGGGTGGGGCTCGAAACAGCATGAAACCTTCTTAGTCAGCATGGCGAAGAGGGAGGACAACTCGGCGCTCGCACACTGGAAAAGGTGAAAAAGGAGTCGTCACATGACGAACGAGCAAAGAGGGCAGGTCGGAAGCGAGAGCCAGTCATCGTACTAGACATAATCCGAGGGTCGGGGTGGGGCAGCGAGATTGTCCGATTGGCCTGGAGTTTGAGCTTTATTGCCTTCAGTGGGAACCTATCAAATCGCTGCCGATATGTGGGACCGAGGGAGACGGGCAGGCAAAAGGGGAAGGGGGGGAGGGGGGTGGTCCCTGATCTTCATCTGGTCGGTGTCGAATCTCAATCGGACGGGTCCAGACCCATCAATCACGTTTAGTGTCGTGCCGACAAAGGGGACCCGGGCATGCGAACCGCAGACGGGTGTGCTATTAGTGTGTGGCGTGGTGGTTGCAAGTTGCAAGTTGCTGATTCCCTTGATGAGAAGAGCGCCGCTGGAAACAACAGCTGGCTCCAATACCCAATACCTACTGGGACTTTCTCCTGGCTCATCGCAGCACCTGCCACCTGGGCCGCCGAATTGGATATATGACGCCGCAGGAATAGGATCAACGGTGATGGAGAGGGCGAAGGGGGGTAATTCAAGTTACGCAATGGAGCTGCCAAGCCCCTGTTTTTGCAAGTCTCCGCCGTCACGCATTGGCATTGATTGGCACAACCCCCCACGACCGTATCACGCGTACGGAGGTGTTGGATTTGGATTCGCGCATCAACATCCAAAGGCATCCAAAGTCGCCATCAAGCCAGCCAGCAGTGGCATGCTGTATCCTGTCACCAGTCCTGCCACCTGCACGCCGTCCGTTCGGATCGCCAGTCTGCACAGCTGCTGCGGCAGCAGTAGTCCACTTTTCGTTTGATGATCATCCGAGTTGCCTTTGCGAGTCCATGGACTTGGACGGCCAGCCATGCGAATGACGCTGCTGCCCCTTTTCGAATCTTGGACAACCCGGCTAGCTAATGGCTGCCAGAGAGCGCAATGGGAGGGGAGAGGGATCGTCGTTACGAGCCACTTTTCCCAGACCAGATATCCGTACACGTAGGAATACCGGGATATTGCACTCCAGTTCTGCGTAGCAAAGACCAAGTGATGTGTAGTGTATCTGTACTATTCTTGGCAGTATGTGTTGAATTGAAGGGTGTACGCACACGGGGCGCAACAGTTGCGCACGGGGCGTAGGCCCAGAGATAGGCTTAAGCCCAGCGTAGCCAGCCCTTCGCCGAATACTAGAGGGACTGCCGCAGGCTTCTTCCCAAGCAGTAGGCTCTAGTTATAGCCTTAGGCGCCTAGGAATAGGGTTCTTATAGGCCTAAGTTAGGGGCTAGCAGCAGGGCATAATAGTTATAGTTACATATATATCTCTAAATATATATATAATTAACCTATTACTGTTACCCTAAATAACCTAATAATTAAGAGTCTTATATACTTAAAAAACTAATAATAAAGAGTACTATAAAGCTATTTATAAGCTTATAAAATATCTACTAATACTACTAAGACTATTCTTAATAGCCCTATTAATTAAGTTCTTTAGTTTAACTAGCTTAAAACTAAGGTAAAAACCTATAAGCTTTAGGATATAATTAACCTATTAATTATTATATATAACTTATCTAAGACGCTTACTAGGCTGCTTACTAAGCTAGAAAAGCCCTTAATATATAATTACCTATATATAGGTGTAGTTATAATAACTTCTATAAGCACTACTGCAAATACCCTATTAAATACTACCTCTTTAAGAGCTATAAGCGTCTTAGTATACAAGATACACTTACAGACTACAGCCCTCTAGCAGTAACAGTAGCTATAGCTATAGCTATAACCTAAGCTAGAGCCTTTATATAAGGAGCCTAAAGATATAACTCTAGCCCTAGACATTAGTTATATACTCCTATATATAGCAGATACCTTACAATATATATTATAGCTAGAGGATCTCTCTCTAGCTAACCTTCTCCTATATAAGGAGCGCTATATATAGTATAATAATAACCTATATATATAAGAGAAGTACCTTAAGCATTATAGTAACCTATAAGAATAGATATACTAAACTATTTCTACTAACCTTAAGCTCTATTACTATACCTCTAATAATAAGGTTAATACCTAGGTAATTACCCTCTAGGCCTATATAGGAATACATACTTCTAAATATAAGGAGAATATATATATTATATTAGAAAAAGTCCTTTAAGTAACTATAAGGTACCTAAAGACTAAAAAGAAAGTTAAAGCCTAGCTTATAAAGTAAGAAAAAGTACTCTATAAAGCTACTGCTAGCAGTATCCTAGGAGCTAAGCTCTTAAGTAACTAGTTTAACCCCTTTATAGTAGCCTTCTAGTAGACCTATCTTATAAGCTAGGCTTATATATACTACTATACTAAGGTTACTAATATAGTTAATAACTACCTAACGCTAGGGATAGTCCTCTCTAATATCTAAGAGTTCTTATAGTTAGTTAATAAAAATAAGTATATAAAAAAGGCTAGGTAAAGTACTTTTAGGCCTACCTATACTAAACTAATAGAAACTAATAATAAAAAGGAAGGCTATAAGAACTATAACTATAGTAGATAAGGCTATAGCTATAGAGGGTATAGGAGAAAGGAAGTATTATTAGCTAAAGGGGTAAATACCCCTCTACCTTTACGTAAGGCTAGTATAACTATAAAGTATAAGCGCTTAAGTATAAGCATAAGCGTAGTAGAGATACTGCCTGTAAAGCGTATAACTTTAGATATAACCTACAAGCTCTATACAGGCCTTTATTATACTATTACGTAGTACTTTTATGCTTTCCCTTACCTAAAAAAGTATAATAGACCCCTTAGTAAGAGTATTAAAAGGCTTATTAAAATATACCTTTAAAGTAATAATACCCTTACTAAAAAGCTCTAAACAGTAAGATAGGTAGCTAAAGGCTCTAATTAACTCTATAGTAGGTACTAAGGTAGGATTTCCTTAGCCTCCTTTTATATTACTAAGAGCTAATACTACTTAGCTAAGTTAGTAATACTTAACTTAAGTAGTAATATCTATATATTTAATAATACTATATAGTTTAAAACCCTCTATAGTATATCTATAGATAACTTTATATAGGTAGGTGTATAGCAGCTACCTATTAAGGCGTATAGCACTATAGAGATTAAGCTCTAAGTATATAGGAATTATATTATTAAGCTTACTTTATATAATATTACCCTTTATAGGGGTATTACTGCTAACCTTATCTCCTTCTTAAAGCTATAGTAGTAAGGGATATAGTAGGATATAAGCCTAAGTAATAATTACCTCTATAAAGTAGATAAGTCCTTTATTACCTATATTAATAAGATTTATAGCTAGTAAGTACTAGACTATTAGCCTTTTTTATTAGATACTATACTTATAGCTATAGTCCCTCTACTAGCTAATTGTATAGATAAGGTACTACACCTAAAACATAAAAGAAATACCTTTATAACAGCTACTTATAGGAAGCCTATCCTTAGTAACCTCCTTACCTAGCACTAGCAGCTTAGACACCCTAGCCTAGAGGCGCTTAAGAGGATCTCTAATGTTACTTATAAGGTATATATCTAGGGTCTTAATAAGCCTATTATAACTATTAACTATAAGGCTTATACCCTTAGTAAGGCCTATTATATAGTCTAAAGGAGCCTATAAGAGTTAGTTATCTATATAAAGCCTAGTAACTACCTTATAGTTAACTTTTATAACCTTAAGGTAGGCTATATAGGTTACTACTCTTATATACTCTTTTTAGACTATATAATAGGCCTAACTTAGGACTTTTACCTTTATACTTATAAGATAGATATACTGCTTATAATAATTATAGATTTCCTTACTATACTTAAAGTATACTACAGCTATAAGGTAAAGGTAATTAAGACTAATAATAAGCTAGCTAATAATAATAAGGTTTCTATAAGCCTTAATATATATAGTATATACATTAAGGTAAGCGTACTAAATACCTAAGCGTAAAATAGTACTATAGAGTATATTGCAGCTACAATTAAGCGTAAGGCTAGGTATATAGCTATCTATATAAAGCTTTTAGATATCCTTTAGCTTAAGATTTATGCCTCTATAACCTACCTTTATAACTGCATACTATAAGCCTCTTATAGTTAGAAGACTCTATACTAGTTATAGTATAAATACTTCTAAGGTAAAGACACTATATAATTTACCTAGCCTAACCTTTTATACTTAAGAGTCTATAGCTATAAAGTATATATACTTATAGCAGACGCTTAGCTTTACTGCTAGCACCTAAAAAAGCTTACCTTATATATATAGATAGGTTATCTTATTAGCTATACCTTAAGTAACTTATACTATATCTAGAATCCCCTTTATAGTAAAGTATTTATAATAAGAGATATTATCTTTAATAAAAAACTTATCTTTAATAGTAACCTAAAGGCCTTTACTAAGGATATTTATAAGTTAGACCTTTAAGATATTTAATATACTATTAACTACCTTATTCTTAAAGGTAAGCATAATATAACTATATCCTATATAGCTAATAAAGAGGCTAATAAGATTTATAAAGACTATAATAAAGCTAAGGGGGTGCCTTTAGGTACTACCCTAAGTGCTCTAAGCGTAGAAGAAATGCCTTCTAATAGGCTTCCTACCCTAGCGCTGTATACTAAGTCCTAGTTTAAGCTTATAATACTACTACTAATACCCCTAAGATTAGCGTTTTTTACTACGCTTACAGCAGTATTTATAGAGAGGTAAGAAGGATCCTAATAAGCTAATAAAACCCTCTTTCTAATACACTACTAGTAGTTATATATATCCTTTAAGGCTGCATTTCTTACTAGGCATATATATAATAAGTATTCCTATATATATAACTCTATAAAAACTAAATAATAACTAATAGATAGCACTAGAATACCTAAGTTATAGGCTAGCCCCCTATAAGACCTTATGTAAGGTATAGATTAACCCCTAGTATACTTATATATAATAGGATTATATAATCTAGAGCTAGTACTTATATTTTTAGAAAAAGCCTATTATAAAGCTAATACCTTATGCAGTACTTACTAGAAGGAACTCCTACTACTCCCTACATTATATAGTTAACTCTAATACTACCCTCTTAAAGATACCTTCTATAAAGCTAAAGTATTATACCTTAATAGTTATATAACCTTATACTCTTAGCATAAGGTATTTAAGGCGTCTGTATACAGCAATTAGATTTTTAGCTACTATTAGGTCTATACCTATAAGCTTAATAAGTATAGCTACTTTAATAAAGTAAAGGCTAGGCTTATAATATAAGGTAACTAATAGGTAAAAGATAACTAAGATATATATACTATAATGCTTATAGGTATATCTTTCTAGATCTTAATAGCTATAGCTACCTACTTTAATTATAAGCTACTCTAATATAATATAGTAAATATATTTATATATATAGATATTAATAAGGAAATATATATAGAAATACTGCTTAGATACTATAAGAAAGGTATAATCTTATACCTCTAGAAAGCCCTCTATAGGCTATACTACTTACCTATACTCTAGTAAAAGTACTTTAAGAAAGGTCTTATAGTGTAAGGCTTTAAGTGTATAGCTAGAGATGATTACTATTAGTAGAAAAGAGAGGTTACTTTCTTCTTTTATATTAATAATTATATCCTTACTTTCCTAAAGGCCTATAAGCTTATAGTAATAGATAAGCTATATACGCTTTAGACTAAATACTACCTTAAAGGTAGTAAGAATCTCTAGTAGTTCCTTAGCCTTAAGATTATATATAACTAAAAGACCTATTACCTATAGCTCTTATAAGCTATATACACTAAGAAGTATAGGAAACTGCTTCTTATATATACTAACATTATAGATAATGATACTACCTAGTATACACCTATAATAAAGAAAGAGCTGCTGCTATATAAAGATAATACCCCCCCTATAGAGATTTACTGTTATTAATATAAAGTTAGTACTATCCTTTATACTGCTGTAATAATATACCTAGACATTACTTTTACTATAAGCAGGCTTATAAGATTTAATTAAAACCCCTTAGATATATATTAGAAAGCTGCTAATAGAGTCCTTTAATACCTCTATAAAACGTAATACCTTTACCTTTACTTTAGCACTAAGCTAGGCAGTAAAGATAATACCTTTAAAGTTACTTCTAATGTAAGCTTTAGTAATAATACTCTAACCTAAAGGAGCTTATAAGCCTTTATAATAAAGCTTTTTAGAGGCCTTATTATATAGTAAGCTAATAGATAAGATATAGTTATAACCTTAATAATATAAGTAGAGCTGCTTATGCTTACTTAAGCTACTAAGGAGGCACTTTTTATAAGCTAATTAATCTTATAACTTTAAATATAACTACCTATATAGTATAGAGACTAATCTATATATATATTAATAAAGGTAATACTAATAAGAGTATAAATCTAGTATAATAATTAGTAGATAGTAAAGCTTATTATAAGTAAGATTTTATAGCTATATACTAAGCTTTACTATATTAATATTTATAACTACTAGCTATACTAAGAATTCACTAACAGTTATATAGACATTATGTATACCCTATTAGTAGAGCTTATAGTAGACAGCCTAATAAAGGCCCTTAATTTAGTAAAGCATAATACCTTCCTACTCTAGCTTAATATAACTAATAAGAAGGAGGTCTTTAAGGCTAACTGTATAAGGGATCTTATAATTAATAAAGCCTACCTATAGGTAGAAATAGCTAAGCCTAATGTATAGGTAGTAAAGGAAATAGTCTTATAAGTGTATAAGCTAGTAGGAAAAACCTTCTCTTATATATACTAAGATTATATAATAGTAGCGCCCTTTCTATAGCCTATAGAGGTAGTAGAGAAATCTTTCCCTAAGGGGGTATGTTAAATTAAAGGGGGTATGCATACAGGGTATAACAGTTATGTATAGGGTATAGGCCTAGAGATAGGCTTAAGCCTAGTGTAGCTAGCCCTTCGCTAAATACTAGAGGGACTGCTGCAGGCTTCTTCCCAAGCAGTAGGCTCTAGTTATAGCCTTAGGCGCCTAGGAATAGGGTTCTTATAGGCCTAAGTTAGGGGCTAGCAGCAGGGTATAATAGTTATAGTTATATATATATCTCTAAATATACGTATAATTAACCTATTACTGTTACCCTAAATAACCTAATAGTATAGACTTAGGTATAGATATTTAGGGCTAGATTTACTCTCTAATACTATATTAAAGTGCTAGGTATACTGCAGTAAAAGTAACCTTTTTAATTAATCAGTAATATAAACCTAAGGGTTATTTCTACCTATATACTGCTATTATCCTTATACCTTAACTGCCTACCTATTAGAAATAACGTTTTATTTCCCCTTACCTTAATATAATAGATATTATAACTTTACTAAAGGGCCTAAAGAGGCCTAAAGGCTAAAGGTAAATAATCCTACTATTTTTAACCTTTCTATTATTATTATTATTATTATAAAGATAGCTAATTAGTAAGCAGAAGAAGGGATATCTATTAACAGTAATACTATTATTATTAGCCCTATTATAATAACTAATAATACTAATAATAATAACTTTCCTACTAGCAATTAGCAGTAGGCCTAGGCTACCTAGTAACTAACCCCTATTTAGCTACTACTAGCAGCCTAGCACCTAGTAAAGCAAAACTAATAAGCCTAGCTATATAAAGCTATTAATAAAGTAGGGTAAAGCTTATAGCAGGCCTAGTAGGGTAATATAGCAGCCTCTTAACTAACTAGTCTAACTTTAATGTAAGAGTCTATTATAAATAGTAGCCTAACGTAAAAAAAGCCCTATACACTATAGATAACAGACTTAATAGCCTACTTTATAAGTAAATTACTTATCCTCTCTTAGAATAATAATCTAAGTATAAAAAAGGCAGCTATTTAAAAGCTAGTATTTAATAAGCTTATAAGGAAAGTAAATACTAAAAGATAGTTTCTTTACTATTAAGTAACTAGTAGCTAGTTAGCTAATAAATATAATATTAAGAAGAAAAGGTATAATACCTAAGTATTAATTACCTATTAATTAGGTAATACTTATAATAATAAAAACAGTAAAGTATACTACTCTAAGGAGGCTAAAAAGGACTTTCTTATTAACTATCTAAAGGGTAGATAGGTCTTTAAGAAAGGGCTAGGTATACTAGCTATATACTAAGAGATATAGCTAACTGCAGTTAGTAAGGGTAACAGTATTTATATAGCAGCCTTATTTATAGCCTAACAAGAGGTTAATAAGGATAATAATAATAAGGAGGAGGAGGAGGATAAGGTTATCTTTTTAGAGGAGAATTAGCTAAATCACTATTTACTATTAACTATACCTACCTTATTAACCTTATTACTAACTTCCCTCTACTAGCTAGACTTTATACCCCTTAAGTTATATAGCTAAGGTAGGGTTTTAGCTACTAAGGCTAATATATATATTAGCTAGTTAATTTAGGACCTTAGGAAGAGCTTCTTTAAGAGTAAAAGGGAGCTAATAGGAGTACCCTTATATAATAAGGCAGCAGTCTAAAAAACCCTTACTAACTTCTTAAGATTTTAAACAGAGCTACTAGAGAAGGTATATTTAGCTACCTTATAGAAATTAATAAAAAAACATAATAAATAGCTTACACTATAGGTAGTATATTAAAACCTCTTACCTAACAATAAGCTTAAAAAGGTATATATAAAAGAGTTAGCTTATAATATAGCTTTTAAGAATAAAGTTAAGTAGGTTAAAAAGGATAGGTTTTTAGTAGTATAAAGGAGGTTAAGAAGTTAGAAAAAGGAGGTTTTTTTTAAGCTGTTATTTAGGCTATTATTTAGGCTATTATTTAGGCTATTATTTTTATTACTATAGTAGGTAGTTATATATAAAAAGTATATCACTTTTTCCTCCTTTTTATATATTACTTTTTCCTCCTTTTACCTATATTACTTTTTCCTCTTTTTACTACTAAGCTTAAAGCTAGCTCTACTATATCTTTTAAGCTACACAGGACTATATTTAGGCTATTATTTTTCCTTTACATAACCTATCTACCCTCCTTCTTACTAGCTACCTATTTAGCAGCCTAAAGTTAGTTAATTTATCTAGGTAACTATCTCTTTTAGCTAGGTAATAAAGCATAAAGTTATATAGCCTAATTACTATATATATAATTACTACTTATATCTTTATATAGTACTTAAGTACTACTAGCTAAATAATTTACTATCTTTACTTTAAGTAGCTAAATACTTACTTAACAATAACTTAAAGGTAGTAGTAGTATAAGTTAAAAAGCTCCTTCTTTATCTTTAGCAGTCTATTTCTATCCCTCTAGTCTTATAGATAATAATGTATCCTAGGATATAGGATAATAAGCCTGTTTTACCCTCTAAATCCTATATCTACTAGGAAATACTAACTATCTAGTATACTAAAACCTCTACTAAGAGTATAGTTAATAAGGCTAGTATTATAAATTAAGCCTTTAGCCTTAGTAAGTATATATATAAAGCTCCTATTAAAGTAGACTATAGTAAATATATTTTATAAGACTATACCCTTTTAGCTATACTATACTTATTAATTATCCTCTATAATAAAAGTACTAATAAGTATACTATTAATAGCTCCTATATAACTAGTAAAGTCTTATTACTTAGAATAAAGCTTAATATCTACTAATAGCTTATTATTACTAACTAGTTAGATATACTCTTTATAAAGTTATATAAGGTATAGTAGGATCTTATTCTATACTATTAAAATTATTAACTAACTAACCTTAAAGAAATATATAATACTTTATTATATACTACTAGTTACTAAGAGAAGTAAAATAAATAATATTTTTTACTATAATAATAGATACCTAGAGAAATAAATAGGTATTTTCTTTCTTATCTATTTTACTAGAGTATAAAACTAGTATTTTATTATATAAAAAAGCTTATAGAAACACCTCTTTAACCTATAAAGGAGATTCTAGTAATATACTGTTATAGCTACTATACTACCCTTATTAATAACCTATTTTTCTAACTACCTATTATTATATAAGCTTATTATTACTATATAGGTAGCTACTATTATAGTAGCTATTACTAGTAGTACCTCTTTATTATTAGTAGCTATACTTTAATATAGCCTAATACTAAAATAAGGTACTTTTAAACTAAGAAAGTAGTATTAAACTATTAATATAGGAAGTAAGGTATTTATTATAGATCTTTACCCTTTTTAAGTAATAGAAAGTTATTTATATTAAGGTATATAGCTAATATAGGGATACCTATAAGTATAAACTAAAATTATAAAAGTGTGGCCTAAAAACAGCCTAGCGCAGCATTTACTTAGTTTCTAACTAATATTTCAGAACAGAGTTTAACAGTTCAATATAGTATCAGAGAGCAAATCTAGCCCTTACTCTGCAAAGATCTGGAGACACAGCGACGGGATGAGAGGTTGGACCGTGTCTCCTGTTGCATCCACCGTCCCCTCGGCGTAGTCGCCGCTTCCCGCGGGTCCGCCGCCACTTTTAGTTCACCTTTCCTTTCACTTTCCCACCATTTTCTCAATCGCAGTCTTGTTGTCGGCCGTCTCCGCCCCCCCCCCCCAGTGTTCGAGCAGTCCCCAGTTACGACCTTGTCGCGGAGCGCCACTCAACGGTCTCGAACATGGATACGGGATATTACGTACGCGGGGCCTGCTTGCGGGTACCTACATCTAGTGTAGACGACCCCCATTGGAGGGTGACACAAAAGGTACGTCCCCCAGTTTCTCTGCATGCCCTGAAAAGGGAGAGAGCAAACCCTTCCCGCCCGTCCGGTCTTTTGCATCTGCTGCTGTAACACGGCTTCACCGGCCGGGATCTGGCAGACGGCGATTCAGCAAGACATCGGACGAGGCTAGTACACCAGAGGGAGAGGTCAGAGATGGCTGAAAATGTCCGCAAGGCTTGCAGTCCTTGGGGAAAGGGAACTCTTGTCTGCCGGGGAAACACGTCGGAAGGACGAAAGAAAAGGCAAGAGGGCAGCGGGCTGGCTGGCTGCCTGGCTGGCTAGCCGGCTGGCGCTCACTGGCAACGGTGATGGAGGTGCGGGGGAGGGGAGATTGGATGCCAGTGTTTTGGAGTGCGTGTGGCGGGTGGTTTCTGTGTGTGTGTGTGTGTGTGTGTGTGTGTGTGCCTCTCAAGCCGGGTTTTTCTTGTAACATGATTTGCAAAACGAGGCGGGAAAAAAACAAGAGAACAAGACGACTAAAACGCTGACCGGGATGAGAAAAGCTACGGCGTAATCGTGTGGCTGCGAGGTGCATGCACCATGTTGGAAACCCCGAATCTGTTGCATCAGGATGAAGCAACAGAGTCGTCGTCCTTTATCTGAACTCAAGATACCTACTACTACGCAGTACCGGATGTCATGCCGCGATTCCTTCTCCAACGGCGTGGTGGAAGGCGCCAAATATTTGTGGAGTCGTCATGAGGCGCAGCCGGCGTTGCCAAGGGAGGAGAAGGTAGAGAGGCGGAGGCTAACGAACGGAAATGGGGACAGTTTCCCGTCAGGCAACCGTCATATTCTCATCGATGCCTTTTGACTTTTGGCACCACCCGTCCGACGCCCCGTTGTCGCCTGTCAACAGCCTGTCAACCACAACGTGCCCATTTGCAAGCCAGCCGGACCCCCCCCCCCCCTTTAAAAAAGAAATAAAAAAAATACTCGACATCCAGCCTCAAAGCCACGGAGACAATTTCCGTACCATGTATCCGTAATGCCCCTGGAGCTCGGCTCGCTAAACGCAAACGTCCTTTGTCTGTTCAACCCTACAGGGTTTAGCCAGGCCAGGCCACAGCCCACTTACCACTGCCAGCTAGCACGACAGGTATCGCAGGCCTAGAACAGGCTGAACAGCAAGCTACCCGTTTGTGTAGACAGGAACGCGAGGCGCGGGAAACTCCGTTCGAGCAATGGCGTCCAGGCCCCCGCCGGCCAGCGATTCTGCAATTGGGCAACCGCATGCTCATGCACCTGCGCACATACGCACAAACGGACCAAGACTTCCAATCACGGGTAGCGACCAAGAAAGACCCAAGGCAGAGATGGCAGAAACATGCGATGCGGTCCAAGCCCATTTCCAGAAACATTCCACCACGCCCTGTTCCTGGCTGGCCATATCAGTTGACAGTCTGTCTGTCTGTCTGTCTGTCGCTGAAATGCACTGGCACAGCACCAGCCCCACGCCACGACTCTGCTCTGTAGACTGTGCCGCGGGAATTGAGTTTCAAGGGTCCTGGGTCCGCGTCCCACTGGTTCTCCGGTCTTTTTGTCGCCTTGACTCTTGGTATTGGCAACTGTTTTTTTCCCAATATACTTTTTCCCGCTGGTCGTCCATTTTCGGGACAGCTCCGACACGGCAACACCTGCAGTACAGTGGCGGGGAGATAATGTGCTGTATGAATAGAGAACGAGAAGGAAACGGGACAGAAAGAGAGAGAGAGAGTGAGAGAGAGAGAGACAGAAGGGCGGTTGAGAAAGGGTAGGGAGGGTTAGCGCACACACCCGCGCGTACCTACAGATACTTAGTACCTTCCTCGGGTGTTTTTATTTATTTTTTACACCAGGACTACTAGCACAGAGTACCTACACTACCTACACTACCTACAGGCTACACTCGACTAGTGTCAGCTGCTCAATACCTAGTGCATTCCGCCTTCCCAGAAGATGCTAGGTGGCCCGGGCGTTGCCAATACGCGCATGAATCGAGAAGGACCCCAAAATTCTGCGTTTCAGCCTTTCAGGGTCCTGTCCAGGTCCGAGGTCCTCCTGAGTCCTGTCAAGGCAGGCACTAAGTATGGATACGGATACCACCTGTACCCACCTTACGGAGCCCAGAATGCCGCCGGGCGCAAATCCGATAAGCTCCAGCACCATTGTTTTCGTCGGTCTGGCTTTTGATTCTTCTCACTTTTTCCTCTCCCCTCCCGCCCCCTGACCACACTCCCATAGCTTCATGTCCCACGCCCGCCGATTGGTTGGTCGGGACCTGCCCCGAGGTTGGTTCAGTCTGCTGGCCCAATCACCATCAACCCTCTCTGTGCCCCGAAAGTATCAGCACGATGGACTGAACTGAACGGCGGCAACGCAACCAAAACTGCGCCACGCCAACTGCCAAGCTACCTTGGTACTTTGATCAGACCAGGGGAAACAAGATTGGCAGTCTGGCAGACACTGAAGGGAGGGGACGTCCTCTCTCTCTCTCTCTCTCTCTTTCTCTCTCTCTCTCTCTTTTGGTCTGTCTCTCTGTCTCTGTCTTTCCGCCTCTCTTTCCTGATTTCTATCCACACAAGCACGCACACACACACACACACATACATTGGCACTCACACGCGCTTCCCAGGTTCATGTCTTTAGCTTCCACAACCCGCTGGCTTGCAAGCATTGTCGGTCTCTTTTGGGCTTGGCGGAGTGGCAGTAGCAGGGGAATTGAGAGAGAGATTTGCCATTTGTCCATGCTTTCGAAACCCTGGCCTTCCCACTTCTCTCTCTCTCTCTCTCTCTCTCTTTCTCACCCCAGTCCATCCACTCGGCCCACATCCCCGTCCAAGTGCGCCCTCTCCTATCCGTACTCTTCCAGCCTGTCTTTCTCTTGCTGCTGGTGTTTCGACCTTCCAACTCAAGAGACAAGCTGTCCTTGCCTGTGTGTCCCCATGTCTGGGGGGCGTGGGTGGATGGAAAAAGATGATCCACAAATACTTTGTTCTTCACCTCGCTCCCCTCCTCCTCGTACGGGGACGGGGATGAGCCACGGGGTACCGTACCGTACCGTCGTGTGTGTGCGTGTGTGTTGCTGGGATGTTTGTTGCTCTCGCCGTCGCTCTGTCTCTGTCTCGCTCTCTCTCTCTCTCTCCGCGCATCCCATCCCGTCCCGTCTCGTCTGCCTTTTTCCCTTAATCCTGCCTCGCCCCCCCGTTCCGCTGCGCTGCCCGAGTCGTGGTCGTCTGTTCTCATCTGTAAATGGCACGACGGCCGACTGCTTGTTCGATTTTGCCGTAAACGCCATCCATCATCTTTCTTGGCTCTTGCTCACAGGAAATCTTTTTACCTTTTCTTCCACACTTCCCCCCCTCCCCCCCTCCCCAGTTCTCCGACAGGGATTCCTCGTGCTTTGCCCGGTGCCTCGGACTCTCTCTATCATCCATCCAACATCTAATCCAGCCTCGTCATCCGGCGGCGGAAGAGCGTCAGTCGACACGTAAAATACCGCAGTGCCCGTCCACTCTTCAACGGCTTACTTCCCTCCCACAGCGCATTACCACTCTCACTTTCCACTCATCACTCTCGTTCCCTTGTCTGGCTTCGAGACCTCTGCTGCTGCTGCTGCCACTTCTTCGTCGGTTCGACCTTTTTGAAACTTTTGTTGTTGTCGTACCGGCCAATTTGAGTTTGGTTGAATAGTCGGTGTTTCGGTTGCTGTTGTTGACTTTTGTCGACCGCACCTTCCTACTGCGCTGCGCTGTACTGGCACCCTTCTTGTCCCTGTCCCACCGCACATTCGGGTCGTGGTGTCGTTGCCTTTCGCATCTCGGATCGCGCCCTCAACCAACTCATCATCACCAACTTCCACCATACAATCATCGATCGACCACCTTCCTAATCCATCGTCGTCTTTTCCTCTCGACGACCACTGCGTTTTGTTGTCGTTCGATCCCAACACCGCCAGGCTTCGCAACCATGGATCGCGATACCCGAATCATCACCCCTCGCGAGGTTGAGGGTATGATTGCCGATGGACGCACCGTCGTCATCCTCGACGAGATGGTGCTGCGTCTCGACGGCTGGCTCGACAAGCACCCGGGCGGCAACTTGGCCATCATGCACATGATTGGAAGGGACGCGACGGACGAAATTAAGGTGTAAGTTGAAAGCTTCCACTCACCCCATCCGTCTCTGTCATCGTCACTGTCACCGTCATCGTCTCCGTCCGTGTTTCATCCCAATAGCCTTTGGCGTTGTCCCTCCCTTTTGTTTCGCTGGCAGCCTCTTCCATCAGAGGCCCTTCTCCCCTCCTCTACCAGTCCGTCCTGTCGTCGATGGGCCTGCTGGGGAAGGATTGCGGACTTTCCCACGTTATGATCTCCGTCTCCATTCCTGCTCAATCAATTGCCCCCCCGGCTCCGGAGAAAATGAAGGATCCGGGCGGGCATCGGGGATTTTTCCTTCGAAGGGAGACAAGAGCAGGGAAGGGGGATCGGGCGGGATGGCTGAGCAAAAGAAAAAAACAAAAAACCCGAAAGGAAAAAGAAGGAGAAGAAAAACAAAGAAGAGTAATCAGAAGTCTGGTTAAGCTTATTTTCCCATGCACATCCCGAATGCAAAGGGATAGATGTTATCAAGGGAAAAGTGGGAGAAACGGCCAATTAATATCTCGGGTTCGCTGGACAATCGGACTCCGGCATGGCTGCGTCAAGTGGAATTTAGTGTGCTGACAGAGCGCCCCTTGTTTAGCTATCATTCGTCTGCCACGCTCAACACCATGAAGGCCTTTCGGATCGGCCGGAAACCTGCGGGTCCCTGGGTCAACATGACACCACCAATTAGGGGCGGCGTCTACGTCAAGCAAGACACGACGCTTGCTTCTGCATCTGCATCTGCATCTGGCGCATCGACCCCGGATGTCACGGACGCTGCCGCTGCCGTTGCCGCCGCCATGGTGGATTCCTCGTCCGATCTCGATGAGGACGACTCCGCCGACGATGCCGCCTCGGAGCTTTCCGCCAGGAGCTCCCGCACCTCCCTGACTTCTGAGTGCAGCAGCGCCGATGTCGATGGCAAGACCAAGCCCGCCGCCGCCGCGCCCGAGATCGAAACGGGTATCCGTAGACGTCTCGCAGCCCCCGTCGACCAGGCCGACATACCCCTCTCCGGCCGCAGCCGCATGACGCCCGAGCAGTACACGGACTGGGCCATTCAGCAGAACGTGAACAAGGACCTCGACGAGTATCCCTCGCTCGACCCGGCCGTCCAGCTCGACATCCAGATGAAGTACCGCCTGCTCCACGAACGCGTCAAGGCTGCCGGGCTCTACGACTGCCCCTACCTCGACTACGGCAAGGAGATGTGCCGCTACTCGACCCTGTTCGCCTGCTTCCTTGTCGCCCTGCGCTACGAATGGTTCATCACCTCGGCCTGCTTCCTCGGCCTCTTCTGGCACCAGCTCATGTTCACCGCCCACGATGCCGGCCACGGCGCCATCACCCACAACTTCACCTTTGACTCCCTCATCGGCCTCTTCATCGCCGACTTCTGCTGCGGTCTGTCTATGGGATGGTGGAAGAGCAGCCACAACGTACACCACCTCATCACCAACATGCCCGTAAGTTTGGAGAGCCCTCCCCCCCCCCATGGCTGTTTTCACCTACACGACCACAGTGACTAACAACGCACACCTTGCAGGAACATGACCCCGATATCCAAAACGTCCCTCTCTTCGCGACGTGCCCCTCTTTCTTCAAGTCCATCAAGTCAAGCTACTATGACGGTTTTGTCTTCATCTGGGACGCTGCCGCCGACGTGGCCGCCAAGTACCAAGCCTACACCTACTACCCTGTCATGGGCGTCGCCCGCTTCAACCTGTACCTGCTCTCTTGGCTGCACGTGCTCTCGCGCCGGTCCTCGCAGCTTGGCAGCTCCAAGGCCTGGTGGATTCGCCCGACCGAGATCCTCTTCATGGCGTGCTTCTGGTACATCTTCGGCTACCGCCTGATTCTGTGCACCCTGCCCACGTGGCCCATTCGCGTCGCCTTTGTCCTGATCTCGCACATCATCACCATGCCCCTGCACGTCCAGATCACCCTGTCCCACTGGGGCATGTCGCATTCGGACCTCGGCGAGTCCGAGTCCTTCCCCCAGCGCCAGCTCCGCACCACGTTGGACGTCGACTGCCCCGCCTGGCTCGACTTCATCCACGGCGGCCTCCAGTTCCAGGCCGTTCACCATCTCTTCCCGCGCGTCCCCCGTCACAATCTCCGCAAGGCTCAGGTCTTTGTTAGGGAATTCTGCAGGGACACGGGAATCCCTTACTCCATCCTGGGATTCGTCGACGGAAACAAAAAGGTCGTTGGCAGGCTCGAGGAGGTCAGCGACCAGCTGCGCACCCTGCTCAGCTGCCAGAAGTACATGGCTGAGACGGGCGAGAGCGCCCTCCACTAGAGCACAGCATGAATGCATTGTTCCGGCGTTTGGGATTTCGTAGACTAGACAAAAGTTGATTTCCTTGTTCGTATTAATTCTCAATTCTCATTGACCTTGTGATGACTTTGTGAGCGAATCTGATGTTAACCCCCCCCCGTCTTGAGTGAATGGGGGGTTGATCATGATTCCTTGGGACATGATGGACAGGCGCGCATAAGGAGCTCCTGGAGCTTATACAATACATGCAAGAAAGCCAATTGCTCCCTCCCCCCTGCTTAACGTTTCTTAACTTGCCGACGCATCGACCGCCAAGGGCTACCTAGCCGTCCTGCGGTCCCGCACCACCAATGCCGGATCCGAACGGTGTCGGCACAAGCTCGAGTTCGAGACCGGCTTGGGCTTGTTGGAACAGGACACCCCGAGCACGACGGAAGGTCCGGGACATACCCCCTCCTCCTGTTGGCTGTTGGTCATGTCTGTGGCAGAGGAGGGGATCAACGAGCGCAGATATGGATTGGGAGGGGGGACTCGGGGAGCAATGTTCATCCGGACGTCCATGATCCACGTTCGTTCTCCTTAGTGCCTGCGGGAAGGCTTGGTTTTGTTGTTGGACGGCCCCTCGCTTGAACTGTCTCGAGGCTTACCGCCGCCAGAGATCTACGGGTCGGGGGGTCCTCCGTCTCATATGGAGGGAGCAAGATTCTGTCTTCACGACACCGGTGATCTAGCCGCCGGCCTTCCCCTTTTCTTCTTCTTTTCTTCTTCTTCTTTTCTTCTCGGCTTGGTCTCCTCGGCTTGGCGATTGTCATATCTTCGTAGCAACCGTGGTGTATGAACGATGGACTGGGTGCGCGGCTCAGATCCGGCATTCGGCATGGGCTGTTGTTGCATGTAGCTTATATATCGACAATCACACCTTGCAAAGTATGAACCCGGAGGGAGAGTTTCAACTGGGAGGACTGTGAGGTTGGACTGGACTTCGGTCGACCTGACAATACCCTCATCGCACGTGTACCAACGTATGGAGGCTCATGGAAACCCGTCTCGATGTTACATGGCAGACAGACTCTTCTCGAGCAGCTGGGGTTCCCCCCCCACACACACATGGATGTTCCTTGATGAGAAGACAGGGGAGGGGCTGTCGGTAAAGGCGAGAAACCCTCCGTAGTATGTGGGTATGGTTTACCGACGCCATCTACCGCGGGTGGGTACGGATATCGCGAGAGCCCCGATCTACACCACCGAACTTCATGAGGCGCGAGTCACGGCCTTCCTCCGTCCGGTGTTTATGGTTGCCTTCCCACGACGGCGTTACGAGAGTTTGGGATATACATATAACCGCCCTGGGACACGAGTCAATAGTAAGTATCATGGCTTCATATATATATATATATGGGCATGCGCCGGCGTGGCGAGGACGATTTTTCGGTCAACTGGCGCGTGGGCGTTGCGACGACTTCAAGGAGCACTTTTCAGTAAGAAACAAACGTGACAAATGAACATGAACGCTCTCGCCGCCCTCGCGCTCGCCGCCGCCGTGGTTGCCACGGACCACGGCCCAACCGTTTGTCCCCCCCTCCCCTCTCGTTCGATCCCGCGGGGACGTACGTCCATGATAGTTCGCTAGCTGACGCGTGCGCCTGGCAGTATGGCGGCAGCGGGCCCTACAAGTCGGTACGAAGACCGCTCGTGCCCTGACACCTGAGCGATTTTGGTTTTGCCTTGTTTTTATTTTGCTGACCGGATCCCCCGACTTGTGACAGTACTCTTTCGAGGTCGAGTCGCTCGTCAACCACACCTTCTACCAGCCGCTGCAGTCGGCCGTCGGCTCCGACCTCAAGCTTCCGGTGATTGTCTGGGGCAACGGCGCCTGCAGACCTGGGTGCGTCTTGGTCCCCCTCCCGGGGGTTTCCCATGCTATCCTGCGCTAACGCCGTCCCAGTACGTTTGTTTGTCTGGAGAAGCAGACTTGTCGGAATCTGGTTTTTTCTTTCTTCTCCCTCGGATGGCTAGTAACCGGCAGGCAGTCGGCATGATCTTCCGCGGGTTCCTCGGCGAGGTGGCCTCCCACGGCGCCCTGGCGATCGCCACGGGGCCGGCCTTTGTGGACCCGCAGACGTCCGTCGCGCGGGCGAGCGGCGGCGACGACGACGACGCCGCCTCCTCCCCGACGCCGGCGGCCGACCAGAACCCGGGCGCGCTGACGGCCGCCATCGACTGGGTCCACGCCAACGCGGGCAAGGGCGCCTGGAAGCACCTCGACGCCTCGCGCATCGGCGCCTGGGGCCAGAGCTGCGGCGGCCTCGAGGCCTACGCCGCGGGGCTGGACGACCCGCGCGTGAGCCACCTGGGCATCTTCAACAGCGGCCAGCTGGACGAGGCGGCGAGCCGGGCCATCGCGGGCGCCGCGAAGAAGCCCGTCTTCTATACCCTCGGCGGGCCCTCGGACATAGCCTATGATAATGTTCGTGCCCCCTCTCTTTTGGGTTCCCTCTCCCTTTGTCCCTTCTCCCTCTCCCTCTCCATACCTTTTCTCTCTCTCTTTCCCCCATTACCCCTCCCGACTCCCGAGGACCCCCCCCCCCCGCCCCTCCTCGGGAGGGATGTGTGATCATGGCGGGCGCCGTATCCCCTTGGCTGACGGACACGCGGGAATCAAAAAACAGGGCGAGAGGGACTACTCGGTCCTCCCGGCGGGCACCCCGGCCTGGAAGGGGAACCACGAGCTGGGCCACAGCGCCGCGTTCGACGCGCCCAACGGCGGCATCCCCGCCGTCGTCGGCACCAAGATCCTGGAATGGGTCCTGCGCGGCAACGAGTCGGCGAGGGCCTGGTTCACGGGCGACGGGGCCAAGACGGCCGGGCTCTCGGACGTGGTCTCCAAGGACCTGGACGGCGTCAAGGTCACTCCTATCCAGTGATTTTGCAACTCCCGCGTGGCGCCGGCGGTTTGGAAGGAAGATACGATCGAGACAGAGCCACGTAGGCAGCAGGCTCCATGTGGATATATGTTTGTGTGTGTTTGTGTGTGTGTGTGTGTTAGCCGGGTTGATGAGTATTCAGGCATGAAATGGGGACGGGACACATTCACATCACATCAACATACGAAATTATCTTACCTTCCTTCTGTGAAACCTTCTCTCATAGGATACAGTAGAAAAGTGCTCCTGGCTATTAGGCTCGGACTTCCCTGCTTGATTCATGTCGTTTCTTCCAGGAACCCGTCTTATGGGGGGGGGGACCAGAAGAAGTTCAAGAGGGTCGAAAAGCGAGCCAAGTTAATGAATGTTGCAGAAGCAAAACCCATAACTACAACGCACTCCACCCCGAGTATTACAATCTTAACAAGATGACAAGTCACGAGAAGGACAATCTCGACGAGCAAAACAGTAAGAAAGCTCAGCAATCATCTTTTGTCTTGGGACTGAGTATATTCTGACATGATGCCACAGGCGTGACAGACCATTGTCTCCATATGCTTCGATAGGCAGTCATGTGTCATTGTCAAGCCGTCACGACAACATGAACGATGAAGCGGAACTTAACTGGTCTTCGGCCCATCGGAAACTTGACCAGCCCACATGGATGCGTCAACTGGGGTAGGCTCGTGGAGTGGGTGGTTCCCAAGTCCTTCGACGCCCTGGCCGATGGCGTCCTAGTGCACCCAGCTTTTGTATGGTCCCTGGTGTTTTTCATCCTTTGACCCCAGCCATACAGTATCATGCCTCTGTATCCGGACTGACATAGTATCGGGACCCGTTTTCCGTGACCGCCAACTTGTTAAAGCCTCCCAGCCATGTTTCTTGTGGAGAAGCTCATTGTGGTGGGCTGGACGAGATACTCATGTAGAGAATAGTGTCATGTAGTCTACTGGATTACGGACAAGGAGAAGTGGCATCAGCCAACAGCTTAACCCAGGCTCACCGCGTGGTTATCCAAACAGGCTAGATGAGAATAAAGGTATCGGCGTCCTCGTCCTCCCATACCACCGCCTCGCCATGCATCACACCCTTGATATAACAGTCCCCCAACACCTTGTACTCATCACCACCAACAGGTTCCAAGACGATAGGAACGCAGCACCCGTGCAACGCCACAATCACGCTCCCCCTTTCCTCTCCGCTCCTCCCCTTGCTTCCGATCCACGGCACCATCCCCATTCTGCCCCGCTCCGTCACGGCTATTTTCCTCCCCTTGGCCATGGCCAAGCACGCCGCGAGGCTCTCGTTGTACCCGTTCAAATTGACGAGCTCGTTCCCCCACTCCCTCGGCGCCAGGCCCAGGACCTCTTCGGGCGTCTCCCGCGGCGTGTTCCCGTTGGCGGAGGCCGTGTTGAGGAACGCCACGAGGGAGATCGGGGTCCAGTCCGCAAACGGCGAGCCGGGGAGGTCGTCGCGTATCTGCTCCACGAGCGAGTCGAGGTAGGCCGCGTCCGTGTCCCAGCAGCGTGCGATCCTCGTCGCGCTGACGACGCCGATGTGGTCGATGACCCTGCCGCGGACCCGGAGGCGGCCGGTGGCGACGGCGTCTTCGGGCTGGTTGTGCGCGTGTCGCCTCCCGCTGGCCGCGTTCCAGGCGACGGTGTTGCGGAACGTCCGCGAGCCGCCGGCCGCGAGCCGGAAGGGCGCCGAGAGGGGCGTCCCGGAGTACGAGGGGACCCACGAGGGGAAGTCCCTGAGCGCCTCCGGCGTGTCGGGCAGCAGCAGGTCGAGGTTGGCCGACCACAGCGACAGGAAGTCCAACGAGCCGAAGCTGCGGGCCAGGGACACGGCGAAGGCGGTGAAGTTGTGCCTGATGGACAGGTCGTAGTTCGGCGCGAACCCGGCGCCCTCGATCATGCCGAGGAACGCGTACAGGTTGTCGGCCAGCTCGGACGTGGTGAACTCCTCGGCCACCTGGGCCATGATGCGCAGGAAGCGCAGGGGCTGCTCTTCTTCGTACGGGGCCGCCTTGAGGTTCAGGAGGATGTCGTAGGCGACGTTCACGTCGCCGGCGTAGCTGAGCGGTTTCTCCGGAGGGACGGTCTGCAGCTCGGCGAGGTCCCGCAGGGTGAAGCCCGCGTCTCCGGCGACGAACAAGACGTCCGCCGCGCGCAGGAGTTCCTGGACGACCCATCCTCTCGTGAACCAGGGCCGCAGCCACCACCGACGGATGGCGGGAACGTAGATCGCATCCGACGCCTGCTTGCCGAACGTGCTGCGGACGATGGTCAGTCGGACGTCTGAGTTGAAGGTGGGCGAATCCCGCATCGTGACGTGGGAGTTTGGCAGCTTTCGCAACATCGTGTCCACCTCGCTCAGCCATTGTCTGCAAAGCCGGCTGCTTTCGTCTTCGGGCCCGAGCCATACGATGACCCTTTTCGCGGCGCTGTATATCTGGGCCATCCTCCCGATCTGGTGGGCCTTGTCATCTTTGCTGCTTTGATCGATACATATCTGGTCGATCCAGAGATAACCGGTGGTGCAGTGCTTCTCCAGATGAGGCCACGCTTGTGCGAGGTGTTTTGTGAGGCCGATGGTGCCCGGGCATCCCTCGATGGGGAGAGACGAGACCCGAGCCGGGTTGCCCCATGTGTAAGATATAGCTTCAAACTCCGGGGGCGTGGCCGAAAGATCTATTTCGACAATCTTATACGCAGCCTGACGTGTGCCACTCTCGCTACCAGGTCTTGGGATCTTGAGAAGGCGTACGTGGTTTTCTGTAGGCAATGGTGAGTACTGATAAGTCGTTCGAAACTGGGAACTCTCCATGGTCGATGTAGGGATGGCTTAAAGAGTGATGAGGTACGCGCCCTGGAAAATCGGAATAATGCTGTTGGAAGTCAGGCGCGAGTTCCTAGAGACACTCTTGTCACGCGCAAGTGGCATTATTGAGCGGAGCGAGAATTTGAGAAGGCAGAAGAATAAGAGGTCGAGAGACTGGACCACGATCGGATCACCACTAGTAAGCCTCGTGTTTCTATTCGCTCCGCAGGGGACTGACTGTACAGTCGAGGTATGGGCCGCAGACGTACACCTGCATGATGCATCACGCCAGGCCGTTATAAGGAATATTGGCTGCTGGGCAGCCACAGCTCGCGCCCTCCTTTACCCCGCTCGGATAATAGCTTTACACGATCCCGGGACTGCAGAGAATCTGACAGTTGCGATGATGATGTGGCCAAGAACCCCAATCGATTTGGTGAATTGTGATGATTGGCTTCATGTGCTCATGTACGACACGGTGGGGCTGTCACGCGATATAAGGCGTCAGTTGTTGCCCACAACTAACGGCGTCGTTTTTTTGTGACGGAAGCTGCTTTACGCATGGCAAACAGGTGGGAAAGCCGGCTACACAGGTTCATCGTACCCTCATAGACGCCAGGCAATTGGCCCTGACCATGAACCGGTCGACCTCAAGTCAGAAGGGGCGGTGTTGAGATCACTGACGCTAAATGGATGGATCAACAACAATGCACTCAAGCAGCTAGATATAAACACCCACAAATACACACTGTCACAGTCCAACGGTGTAATCTTTTCGTTTCGTGATGATGGGGGATGAACCCCAATGATGACATGGCTTGTCACTACATTGACCTTGTGAGAGTTCCAGAACTAAGTGTTACGAATAGACAGCATGATCTGCCTTTGATCGGTCGATTCACGGCAGTTGTCAATGGGTACGGACTTACTCATATGTAGACGCAGGTAGTAGACATGCGAAAGACAGCATGCAACTATACACAGAATATTAGATCCAGGAAGATAGACTTTAGTGCGTAGAGAAAGGGCGATGAGTCAGTGGATGTCCATAAAAGTGTAGTTATTACTTAACACGAAACGCGGCTTATGAGTCCGACGACTCAATCCCGCGGGTTCGCCGTCCAGATGACGGACTCCGACAATGTAAACCGGGGAGTCCGGGGACTTTTGCAGGCGACAGGGGGCCCGGGGATGCCGCCCTCCCCCCCCCCTCTGCTTCATCTCCAGCAAAGTTGGTTGTCATCCGTCCCCGTGTTCACCGCTGCCCAAAGGGCTCTTGCATTCCCCAAAAAGAGCATTCATCTCACAACAGGTGGGGGTAGGAGACAACAAGCTTCCAGATTTGTATACATAAATGATATGAAGCAGGGTGCTACAGCAGACAAGAACTAACTGCTGGCCAAGTTCGTGAGAAAAGGGGGTGTATTTTTTGCCCGGCCGATGACTCGGGCCGTTAATTGACTAGTTGGGGGTTCCATCAATATCAAGCGTAGTAATGATGTATATGAAGGCTAGGAACCGGAAGGTGTAGTGTAGATCAGGGTAACGGGGCTTATTGCAGTGAGTGTTGGAATGCCGATCGGATCGTCCATGGGAAAGCGGGGACGGAAACCTGGATGGGCCAATCAGAGCACCCGCCGCATACACCTCCGGCCCGGAGGTGGGTCCACCCGGCCAGCCATGTCACGGTTTCCGTGACATGTGGCGTTCGCTGCCCTCAAGTTAGAATCTTCCTTCTGCAGCCCAGATCAACACGAATACCATTCATCACGATTGAACCCTTCGTTACTGCAGTTACCTGTGATACCAACAGTGAGACCCAATTTCTCAAGTCTATAGCAAGGGGGTTTCACACAGTGTTCATGAATCATGATACCCCTTCTCGAATAGTTTGGAAAACAGAACGCCAAGAACATCTCTGTGCTTATGGGATGGCTGATATTAATTTATACAAGTGCCCAGAAAAACAAAAACCCCTTTCAGAGGCCGTCTCATCCAAACATACACATGCTCATGGCCAAACAAACTCCGAAAGGAACGCTGTAACATAGCAATCTCTTTTCTGGCACCCCTCATCTTGTGACATGAGACGGATATTGGGAGAACATCCACCGAACGACGACAGGTCTGTTTGGTACGGTAGTCAGGATGTTTGGCTTGATTCGTGCGTCAGCACGGGACACCCTCCGTGCATATTGGGGTGGCCGGCCTTGTTGATGATAAAGTTTCGGAGCTTATATCTGTGTTACAGGAGAGAACTCTCAACCGGCGGATTTATAAACACATTCTTCGGGGACATCCTGGGCGGCGGTGGGCACGGAGCCTTCCGCAAAGGGACTGGCTCATCAGTTCCTGGCAGAGACTTGGGGGGCATCACTGAGACCCCAAAGAACCAATGTCTTCTCCTGAGTCCGGATGCCTGAATCTTTCTATGGTTCACAATTCCCGA
>PJEX01000279.1:52507-65806 GCA_005350895.1 Colletotrichum tanaceti
GGGGGGGGGGGGGGGGCGACCCCGAAGTGATGTTTTGAAACAGTTCAATGATGGGGAAGCGTGTTCGTCTTAATAGCATTGTACTATCATCCCGTCCATCAAAGAATTTATATAAACCTGGCTTTGATGCCGCCCAGCATCAGACGTTTCCTCCTGGTCTCGGCACAGAATATCGGATTCCCTTCGCTTCCAGTCATTCACTTGAATCTACTTCACCTTCTTTGCACTTTTGTTGACCAACTCAGCATCTGCCAGCTCTGCCAAGTTTTTACTCGAAAAGAAACATAAAAACAAGTAAAAATAAAATAAAAAATGGCTCTTGGCGTTATCTCCGCTACTCTTCTCCTCGCTAGCCTCGTCTCGGGCCAGGCGCCTGGCAACTCTACAGACAACCACCCCAAGATCGACACCTTCAGGTGCACGGTCAAGGACGGGTGCCAGAAGAGGACGAACTACATCGTCGTCGACTCGAGCCAGCACGCCATCAAGACGCCCAGCGGCGTGAGCTGCTTCACCGGCAACAGCCCGCCCAACGCCACGGCGTGCACCACCCCCGAGGAATGCGCCAAGAACTGCCGCATCGAGGGCATCCCCGACTACGCCGCCAACGGCGTGACCACGAGCGGCGGCGACCTCCGCCTGACCATGTTCAACGACGCCGGCGCCGAGGTCACGCCGCGCGTGTACCTCCTGGAGGAGAACAAGCAGCGGTACGAGATGATCCATCTGACCGGCGCCGAGTTCACCTTTGACGTGGACATGGTCAAGCTGCCCTGCGGCCTGAACGCGGCGCTCTACCTGTCCGAGATGCAGCCCGACGGCGGCCGGAACACCAGCGCCCTCAACAAGCTTGGCCCGGCCTGGGGCAGCGGCTACTGCGATGCCCAGTGCTTCAAGACCTCGTTCATCAACGGAGTTGTAAGTGTTTTTTTTTCTTTTAGTTATTTATCTATCCAAGTTCTTTTGTACCATACCAAACACACACACAGTACATTCCTAATGTCCGCTAACACCAACTTCCCAGGCCAACTTTGAAGAGAAGGGCTCTTGCTGCAACGAACTCGACATTTGGGAGGCCAACTCCCGGGCGACGCACATCGCGCCGCACCCCTGCAGCCGGCCGGGGCTCTACGAGTGCACCGGCGAGGAGTGCGAGAGGGCGGGCGTCTGCGACAAATCGGGGTGCGCGTGGAACCCGAACCGGGTCAACGCCACGGATTACTACGGCCGCGGCGCCGACTTCGAGGTCGACACGACCCGCAAGTTCACCGTCGTCACCCAATTTTCCGCCGGCGCCGGGGACGGCAAGCTGAGGGAGCTCCGGCGCATGTACGTCCAGGACGGCAGGGTGATCCGGAACAACGTGGTCAACATCGAGGGCCCGCCGCGGATCGACTTCATGAACGACGAGTACTGCGAGGCCACCGGCGCCACGGACTTTGCGCGCCTCGGCGGCATGGAGGGCATGGGGGACGCCATGACCCGCGGCATGGTGCTGGCCATGAGCCTGTGGTGGGACAAGTCCACCTTCATGGAGTGGCTCGACCAGGGCAACAACGGGCCCTGCAACGCGACCGAGGGGAACCCGTCGGTGGCCGTTCAGGTCCAGGCGAACCCCGAGGTGACGTTTAGCAACATCCGCTTTGGGGAGATCAACTCGACCTTGAACCTGAAGCTTTAGTTGAATTGGGTCACACGGCCTTTTTTGGAATACGTATTTTACTACTTTCAGTCCGTTGAGTTGCCCAGAGATGTGATCATTAATTATGCGAAGAGTCGTATTCTCACGTCTCCAACCGTGTCTTGTGAAGTTGTTCACGTCAAGTTTCTCCCTTTGCAGTTGGCCATATTGACAACAATGCGCAGCCACCCGTTGTGGTTCGGCAAACTCCTCGACACGACCTGATTCGTTCGGCGCTTATGTAGTGAGCTGCAGGTGATGAAGGTGTTTTTCGTTTTATTTCAGCTGGCTTCTGCCTACCTGGCGTACTACATACACAGCACCAACCCACGAGTTCAAACAGCCAACGCCCGGGTTCAAAGCCGAGGAGTTTCCCTCAACCATTACTTGGGGACATTTTATATTCCATCACAACTCATGGCACGGACCATTCTCACATAGGATCGTTTGGTTGAATCACAATCGAAGACCGAAACACACGTGCCGCCATCTTGTCAACATGCCGAAACCGAGAGACGGCCTGGCTTGGGAGGATGGTGGGTTCGACCCGGAGCCCCGATGGACGAGAGAGCCGTCACTGGCAGCGATCGAGAAGGTCTGCCGCCGAGAGCTAGACATTGACGACGGCGCCAACTGCGAGGTCTCATTCTTCGCGGCGGGCGCCTTCAACAAGCTGTATCTCGTGCAGAGAGACGACGTCCATTCCGTCATTATGCGCGTGTCTCTCCCGGTAGACCCCGGCGACAAAACCCGCGGCGAGGTGGCGACCCTACGCTGGCTTCGGCGCTGGACCGGCGCTCCGGTCCCTCGCGTCTTCGCCTTTGACGACTCCAACAACAACGAGATCGGCTTCGAGTGGATTCTGATGGAACTCATGCCGGGCGTCTCGGCGTACAAGCGATGGCGGGGCATGTCGATGGCCCAGAAGACGACCTTGGTTGAGGAGGTTGCCGAATACCAGACCCAGATTCGCATTTCACAGGGTGGATTCCAAAGCATCGGGACCCTCGGAACCAACGAGACCGACGAACAGGGTCAGCACGAGGAGCAGCGGAATGCAGAGCTCCCTCCCACGCCATGCAAGATGGTATCCCTTGTCTTCTTCTGGGGCGACCATTACGACTACGATATCCCGCGAGGCCCGTTCCGTTCCAGCCATGACTGGCTGCGCTCCTTTCTAGACATCATAGTCCTCGACGGCGAGGCAGCTCTGCGGGAAGCGGAGGATGAAGAGGACGAGGAAGACGCGGCGGAGGCTGTGGAGGTCGCACGGAAGCTCCTCGCCCTGCTGCCCCGGATCTTCCCCAGCATCCAGCACCCCCCCGAACGAAGCTTTCTTTGGCACGAAGACCTGTCGCTGCAAAACATCCTGGTGGACGACCGGGGGAGAATCACCGCGTTGCTGGATTGGGAGTGCGTGTCCACGATGCCCTCGTGGGCCGTCACCCAGATGCCCAAGTTCCTGAGAGGGGCGCCGAGGGACGAGGAACCCGAACGCGACGGATACGGGGACGAGGGTGCGGGACAAGACGGCGTGTCATCCGGCGGCGGCGGCGGCGGCGGCGGCGGCGATGTTCACACCGAGGAGGAGCTGGACAACGAGGGGAAAAACGAGTTGTACTGGATCCACTTGATGGAATTCGAGCAGACGCGGCTGAGGAGGGTCTACGCGGCACGGATACGACAGCTACGTCCTGACTGGGCGACAGAGGCCGAGGACGGTTCGTTGAAGAGGGACTTTCTCGAGGCCGTTCACCGCTGCAGCGGCGGGTCTCATCTGAAACGCATCTCACGGTGGGTTGATGCCATCACGGCGGGAGACTTTCGGCCCCTCGCCGAGACGCTCCAGGCAGGCCGATGATGCAGGTGGTTGGACGTCACTTTGGCATTCCCGAAGCCTGTTAGGTAGAGTCTCCATGGAAAGGGATGATGAGCGTGATCACAGTTGAAAGCTGTTCCTCCAAGGACATCCAAGCATAGTGATCCAACTCAGAAAGTCAACTAAGCATTGTAATCCATGAGCTGGAAAATGACAAGTCGACAACCGTGATGGTGTCTCTAATCACCTCCCAACCACGTCTTCAAGAAACAAACCAGTCTCAACGTCAATCTTGGAAAACCAGGGATCACGCAGGAGCTCCGCCGGCGAGGGCCGCTCAGCCGGGTTGTACCGCAACACCCTGCGAACGAGCGCCTTCACGGCGCCGGCCTCTTCCTCGCTGATGTCCGGCTCGGCCTGGTCAAAGAGCTCTTCCATGGACGTCTGCTCCAGCATGAGGGGCTCCTCCTCTCCCTCCCTGACCCCCCCGAGCTGGCAGTTGAAGAGCTTTCTGTCGGGCGTGAAGTAGAGCGAGGCCGTCTTCCAATGCCGGAACAGGTTGTCGGGCAAGGCGCCGAGAGCGGCCGTGAGCGAGAGGAGGTGGTCGTCGTCTTCAAAGTCGGACCCGGGCACGCAGAAGAGCGGCTGTCCGGTCATGAGCTCGAACACGAGGCAGCCAAAGGTCCAGATGTCGAGGGTCCGGTCGACGGTCTGGGTCAGGATCAGCTCGGGAGCCCGCAGGCCGACGGGCGTGACCGGTTTCGTCGGCGGGTCCGCGAAGAAGAATGCTAATCCGGGGGTAAATTAAGTAATGTAATCAGTGGTTCGTTCCAACATCTCCCACATAGGGAAATTGTGAGATGGTGTAAGTTAATTGTTGAAAATGAGGTATGCGCACAGAGGGCGCTGCGCCCGAAGGGCGCTGCGGAGGCGCCCGGAGGTCGGTTATATTCGGTCCGGTGCAGCCCGACTGCTCGGGCGAATACAGGAGTAATTGTCACAGGCTTAGACCTAGGCAACAGGCTTTTCTAGTGGCCTAAGGCACCTAAGAAAGGGGTTCTAAAAGGCTCTCCAAGCAGCCTAGCCGCGCTGTAATAGTTACACATATAACACACTTAATATACGTATAATTAACGTATAACCTTAATCCCTGTTACTTTTAATAATTAAGAGTCTTATATACCTAGAAATTGACTATAATAAGCTTAGAAAAGCAATTCCTATAAGCTTAATTTAAGTAAGATGTTAGATAACGTGAAAGTCGCCCTAAAAACTACCTGTAACTAGGTCTTTTAGTTTAATTAGCTAAAATTAAAGGCTAAATTGAATAACCTATAGGAAGTAATTAACCCTGCGCAAAAGGGCTTAAGAGCTGCTTGCAAGGCTCTCCCTACGCTCCTTTAAGCGCTAATACTGCTAGAGCCTAGCAACTACCTTAGAAAGGTTAATTAGAGTAACCCTGCTGTAGGCCCCCTACTAGACAATAACTAGCACCTACAGGCTTCTAATGTCTATAAGCTGTTAACTGCTAAGTTAGCTATTTATAAAGACTATTAAAGTAACTATAATTAACAATACAGATTATATACCTACTAAAAGAAGGCTTATAACAAGCTCCTTAAGTAGGTTAGAAATACTATTAGCGCTAACCTTCTCCTATACTGTTATCCTACTAAGCAGGATCTTAACTCCTAGGTTAATACCCTCTAAGAAAATGTAGGCTAGATAATGTCTAAGAGATATATAGCAGCGCAGGAAGCGTATAAAGAGACGCTTAATAGCGCTAAGTGTATACGCCTAATAAGTGCTAATATACTTAAGAAATAGATTTCTAGCTAGCAGGCTGCCCTTAATAAGGCTGCTGTTAGCAGTATACCTAGAATAATAGATATAAAGGACTAGTTTAGAGGCCTTATAAAGGGCCTTTTAAATAGTTACCTTAAGCTATAGGCCTAGACATTTATTAAGACATAAGATAAGGCTATAGAGAATAACACTCTTATAGTAGCTCTAGCAGTAGTAGGAGTCTATAAGGCTATAGCGTATATAAAGGCGCCTAAGATAAAGAAAGCAGTATGTAAAGCCTTTAGCCTAACTGATATAGGAAACAATAATAACAACAATAACTGTAATTGCAATACAGGCTGCAGCTAAGGCTGTAGTTATAGAGGATGCTAGAAGACATAATTATGTAAGCTAAGTATAACCTATAAGCAATCTACCTTATCTTTAACTAGGGTAACAGTTACCTTACATAAGCAAAGCGTACTTCCTAAGCGTAAGAGGTCTAGTATAAGCATAGCAGAGATACTATCTCTAAAGCGCTCTAGCTACTAGTTATACTAAGGAGAGGGCTACTGTATATCTAGCTGCTAGTATACCCTTCCTTATAGGCTTCTAGAGGGGTGCTATCTTAATACTACGCTTAAGAAGATAATTAATATATGCGTTAAACGCGAGCCTAAACTCGCAGAGCAGCTGCAGTAAGTATAAGCCTATAAAACTAAGAATAACTAACTATATAGCAGATACTATAGGTGTATTAAACTAGTATCCTTTTACACTACTAAAAGTAGGTACTACTTAGCTAGATTAGTAATACTAGATTTAGGCTTAACTATCTATATATTTAACAATACTACTTAGTTTAAGACGCTAAGAGCAGCCCCTATTAGCGATTTCCTCTAGGCTAGCTTACAGTAATTGCCTATTAACGTATACAGTATAGCAGAAATTAAGCTCTATAGGTGTAGGGGTAGCGTTATAAAGCTTACCTTATATAATGTTACCCTTTACCCTAGGCTTACAGCAAACCTAGTAGCCTTTTAGAAGCTATGCTAGTGCAGCCTATAGTAGGATACTAGCCTAAGTAATAATTACCTTTAATAGGCAGACTAGTCCTTTATAGCCTACCTTAATAAGATTTACTACTAGTAGGTGCTTAACTATAGGCCTTTTAAAGAGGAGGTAGCTTTAGCTGTAATAGTGCTGCTGTTAGCTGCAGGCGCTAATAAAGCGCCTCTGCTGCGCAGGAGAAATTAATACATAACAGCTATATATAGGAAGCCTATCCTAGGTAACCTTACAACTTAGCACTAGAGACTTAGCTACCTAGGCCCTAAAGCACTTAAGAGAATTATGAATGCAACTTACAGAGTATATCTTAAGGGCACTAAAGGCCTGCCTATACGCTTAATTAACTGTAAGGCCTATATAAAGTTAAAGGCCTACTGCCTTCCTAGGTAAGCTCCCTAAGAATTAGCTTCTCTAGCTAAGCTAGGTAACTAATTTGCAATTAACTTTTATAATCTTAAAGTTAGTTATATAGGGTATATATCCTATATAATTATTTCTAACTGTAGTATAGGTTATATATAGGACTTTTACCTACACTAAAGGACTACTAAGGTACTACTAACTACACTTACAGACTTCCTAACCTTTTTAGAAGTCTATTATAACTGTTAGGTTAAGTGCCTTAAGACTAATAATAAGCTTATATACTACCCTAATATGGTTACTGCGCTTAAAGCATGCAGTATTTAGCTTAAGGCTAGTGTACTAAACATATAAGCCTAGAATAGGGCTGCTAAGCGCATTGCTGCAGTTATTAAGCGTAGGGCATGCAGTATAGCGATTAATGCATGCCTACTAGACATCCTTTAGCCTAAAGCCTATATAGCTTCTATATACCTTTATAACTGCATGCCGCAAGCCTTATAAGGCTAGAAAACCCTATACTAGTTATAGTATAAATACTTCTAGGGAGATAATAAAGTGCCTTTTGTGTGCCTAGACCTCTCTTACTTATATATATACAGTTATAAAGCGTATATACTTATAGCAGACACCTAACTTTATAGAAATTAGCGCTAGTGCCTAGCCCTATAAGCCTAGATAGGGTTTTTTGTAGGCTATACCTCTAGTAACTCCTATTATATATAGAGTCCTACCTATAGTAAAGTCTTTACTATATGTAATATTATGTTTAATAAGAAAATTACCTTTAACAGTAATATTATAAAACTAGCTAATAATATACGTAAATCTATATTATAGGAAATAGCTGCTATAATTAAGTGCCTTATGCGCTAAGAATAAGATAAACATAACTTTACGCATGCTGCAGACAAGGAAGTAGATAAGATTAAAGAGCACGCTAAGCACACTAAAGGGGTAGAGAGCCTAGTGGGTGTGCCTGCTAGCCTCTATAGCTATAAAGACCTGCCCCTGCACACTGAAGCAAGATTTGCCTTAATAACGCCCCCAGCAATGCTACTACTAAAGGCAACCTTCTTCGCTACGCTTACAGCTACGCTAGGTGTGAAGGGGTAAGAACAAGAACAATCTTAACTGCTTAAAGACCTTAAGACTCTAATTCCTATGTAAAGGCTACTCTAGGAGTCCTTTAAGGCTGCATTTCTTATAGGCTACACATACTAAAAACCTAAGGCTAAGTAAGAATAACTAGATAGCACTTATACTCTACTAGTTTAGACTAATTACCTGTTTCTACAGGTAAGTATAGATCTATAGTATGTGCAACTGTTAGATCTAAAAGCGCACTTAGGCTAAGGCTTAAATAAGGCTAGTGTGTAGCCTAATTTAGGTTAAGGGGGAGCAGTCTAGAAATAGGCTTACTAGGCGTGTAGCGCTGTAGGCACCTACTAGAAGCAACTGCCTCCCCTTCTAATATTACACAGTTAGCTAGCAAATTACCCCTTTAGAAACAAATTCTTAGAGGCTAAATAAAGCTACCTCTACAGCTATAAGACGTTAAAGTTATAGAGGGAGGTTTCTAAGCGCTCTGCTAGTGATAATTAGATTCTTAGATGCATTTAGGTATATACTTATAAGCTTAATAAGTATAGGCGCCTTATAAAGATAAAGGTAAGGCTTGTAATATAAGGTAACTAACAAGCAAAAGATATACAAGATATATATACTGTAACGCTAGTAGGTATATTATTCTAAATACTAATAGCCTTAGCTATCTAGTTTAATTTAAACCTACTTTAATATAATATAGTAAATACTTTTGTCTACACTAATATTAATAAGGAGATTTACATAAAGCTTCCCCTAGGCTATTGTAAGAAAGGCGTTATTATATACTTATAGAAAGCCCTCTATAGGTTGCGCTAATCTCCCCTACTATAGCAAAAACACTTTAAGAAAGGCTTAATTAAACAAGGATTTAAATGTATTACAGGAGAGGATTGCTGTTAGCAGAAGGATAAGGTAACCTTCTTCTTCTATATTAATAACTATATATTAGCGTATCTAGACAACTATAAGCCTATAGTAATACAAGAGATAGGCGCCCTTTAAGAGAAATACTACCTTAAAGGCAGCTAGGAGCTCTAATAGTTCCTAGGCCTTAAGATCTTACGCAATCAGAAAATACACTACCTCTAGCTCTTGCAGGCTGTATACATAGAGAAGGCTGTAAAGCTACTTCCTACGCATGCAGACTTATTAGAAGATAAAGCCTATAAACATATACCTATAGCAAAAGCTAAGCTGCTCCTACACGCAGGAAACGCATACCTAGGTAATATAACCCTATACTAATAGAAGGTTAGTATAATCCTTTATACTGCTGTAATAATATATCTAGATATTGCTTTTGCAGCTAGTAGGCTTATAAGATTTAATTAGAACCTAGGCAATGCCTACTAGAAAGTAATAGACTACACATTATAATACCTTTATAAGACATAATACCTCTGCCTTTGCTATAGCGCTAAGCCTAGCAGTATAGATAATACGCTTAAGGTAGCGTCTAACGCAAGCTTTATAGATAACTTAGTTAATTAGAAGAGCTTATAGGCCTTTATAATAAAGCTTTTTAGAGGTATAGTTGCTTAGTATGCTAACAAGCAGGATACTGTTACTACTTTAACTACTAAGCCTAAGCTCCTAGCCCTTTTATAAGCTGCTAAGGAAGCTATCTTTATAAGCTAATTAATTATATAACTTTAAGTTTAATTACCCTTTAAAAAAATGCATGCAGTAATATACACTATAGTTACACTGCAGCCTATAAGAATAAGGATATAATATAATAACGCCTAGACAGTTAGCCTAGTAATAAAGGAGCTTTTAAAGCTTAGGATAAAGCTATACTACATTAATATTTATACTTACTAGCTACATTAGGAAGTTACTAAAGGGTGTATAGATATTACCTATACCCTATTAGCTAAGCTTATAGCAGATAGCCTTATAAAGGCTCTTAACAGCCTAAAGCATAAGACTTTCCTTTAGCAGCTTAATATAACTAATAAGAAGGAGTTTCTTAAGCAAAATCACAAGAAGGAGCTTACTAAAGATAAAGTATGCTTAGAAGCGCTAATAGTAAAGGATAATATATAGGCTATAGAGGAGACTTATAATCTCCTATATGCCTAAGCGCCCTATATATGCTTTAAAGGTAGGAAAGGATATTCGCAGCGTGTAGGCGCTCTACCCTTCACAATAATCAATTATAAGGGCTAACGAGAAGCCCTTCCCTGAAGGGGTATATTAAAAATAAGGTATGCGCACAGAGGGCGCTACGCCTAAAGGGCGCTGCAGAGGCGCCTAGAGGTTAGTTATATTTAGTCTAGTGCAGCCTAACTGCTTAGGCGAATACAGGAGTAATTGTCACAGGCTTAGACCTAGGTAACAGGCTTTTCTAGTAGCCTAAGGCACCTAAGAAAGGGGTTCTAAAAGGCTCTCTAAGCAGCCCAGCTGCGCTGTAATAGTTACACATATAACACACTTAATATACGCATAATTAACGTATAACCTTAATCCCTATCACTTTCGACATTAATACTGACTAGACATAAAAATACCTAACCTATAGGGACCTATAGGTACCTAAAGATTTAGGTTAGGTTATTTTCTAACCTATAGGTATAGGTATCTAGGTTTTAGGTTATATAGGTTTAAAAAAATTTAGGTATAGGTTTAATAATTCCCTATACCTATACGCTAAGGCTAGTATAGGTTTTTTAGGTTAGGAAAATTCTTATTATAAAAGTATACTAAGTATAATATTTTAGATAAAAAGATTAGATAGTTAATTTTAGACAAGACTTTTAGTACTCTCTATCTACTACTACCCTATAACTATAGTATTAGAATACTTCTTAAGTAGTATAAGTAGAATATAGACTATAAGTAAAACTATATTCTTTAAATATCTTATTAGTATCTATAGATATAGTAATAATATAAGTTATATATACCTAATTACCTTTAGATCTCCTTAGGGAGTCTCTTAAGGGTAGTAGGCTTCTAGGCCTAAGTGTTTTTAGGCTTACGCTAGATAACCTTCTTCTTAGATAAGCTTATAATCTCCCTAGAGATCTTAGACTTCCTATAGGTCTTAGACTAGAGGTAGTAAACTAAAAATAGTTATTATAAATAATTATTATAATTTATAGGAGTACTTATAGTTAGAAATATTAGCTCTCTAGGTAGTTTTAATACTATCTCTAATAGTATAAAGCTTCTTTATAAAGTCTAAGTCTTTCTATATAATAGTAATATAGCTAGTATAGATTACTATAAGGCTAACTACTAAAAGAATATTAGTACTATTAACTTAAGGGGAAATATATACTTACTTTTAAAGATAGTAACTAAAAAAGTCTTAGTAGACTCCTAAAGAGCTTCTATTACTAACTTAGTAAAATAGGTATCTTCTTTATAGCTAAGGGTAATCTTATAAACTATATACTAGAAAGGAGTAGTAGGAATAATAAGCTTAGTACTTTTCTATAGCTTATAGATCTCCTAGAGAGTATAGACTAAGAGAATTAGAAATATAATAATTAAATATAATAATTAGACTTACTACTAGGAAGGTAGGTATAGTAGGTACCTTCTGTAATATACTTAGTATACTTACCCTTATAAGTAGTAGATACCTTAGTCTTAGTACTAGTAAGTATAGTTATAACTTTTATATATAGTAGTAGTAGTACTATAATAGTTAGTAAAAAGAAGGGTTAAAAAAAGAAGGGTAAAAAGAAACAAACTAAAGTTATAAGTAGGTATAATAAAGGAAGAAGAAAAAAGAGAGGAAGGGAAAAGGAGAAGAAGTATTTATACTAAAAAAAAATAAAGCTAGTAATTTACTAATTATAATACTACCTAGTTACTATACTAATATATACCCCTTATATAATAGTATAGTCTATATATAATAACCTTTTTTTAGGTAGTAGTAAAATTTATTTTCCCTTAGGAAAATTTCACTATAAAAATTTTAATAGGAATAGAATATTATCTCCTAGTAAAAGTTATAGTAAGATATACTATTTATTTATAATAATTAATTATAATAACCTCTTAGTAGGCTACCTTACTAGATCTAGCGCTAGGTAAAAGTATAAAGCTATAGCTAACTACTCTAAGAACCCTAACACTATTAAAGCTAGGAAGAGGGTCTAGGATATAAGTAAAGCCTAGAAAGCCTTTTAGAAGTAATAGATTACTATAAATATATAATTTAGTAGGGAATTTAATAAGCTCTAGAAGACTAGCCTATACTAGGCTATATCCCCTACTACCTAGAAGAGGATAAGAGAGAAGCTATACTTATAGAATAAGGAGTACTAGTATATATCTTCCTTTTCTATCTCTAAGCTATAATCTAATATTACTATAATATCTATAAAAATATATACCTTAGCTACTCTAGTAATTAAGTAGAGGTTAAAGTAAGTAGTAAAGAAGATACCTTAATGTTTAATAACCTTAGTAATAGGGAGCTCTCTAATAGAGATAAGGATAAAGTAATTAACTCTATAGGTAATAATCCTTTTAAGGATATAAGCATTAATACTAAGATAGTTAATATCTATACACCCTAGGTAATTATTACTAACTTTATAATAAAGATATAATATATAAGTTATTATATATAATTATTATATATAATTATTATACTTCTAATTTTTTCTCTTAATTAGTAAGCTATAGTTATTAGCTATATCTAGTTCTATACTTACTAGATATTAATGCTTAAGAGTCTCTAGACTAAGCTATCTATACTCTATTAGTTCCTAAGAAAAGCTAGAGATATTTTCTAAAAGCTAAAGATCCTTAAGGATAATGCTACCTTACTACTTACTTAGGATCTCTTTATAGTAGGAGAGATTATTCTCTAGTTAATCCTCCTAGAGTACTAGAGTAATATACCTAATAAGGTAAAGAGGATAAGTAAAAGGAAAGTCTTATAACTTTAATGCTAAGTTTAGTAAGTAATATCTATTATTAGGAATACTTAATACTAATAATATAGGAAAATTAACCTCTTCTATTATGCAGCCTAAAGAAGCTATAGATATCTATTTATAAACTACTTATAGAGATAATATAAAAACTATTATATCCTAGTCTAGAAGATAATCTAGGATATTTTATTTACTATAAGATATAATAATAAGCAGGACTAGATTAGTCTTCTTAGGCCTACTAAAATCTAGAGAGAAGATAGCTAGATAACTAAAGCTAATATCTTTATCTTTAAACTCCTCTAGGAGAAGTATAGGGATAAGCTTACGTATATTATATAATACTTAAAATAGCTATATAAAAAAAGGTCTTACCTAAAATCCTAGAAATAGTTTTATAGATATAGAATTAATAGAGTCTTTATATCTTAAAGTCTTTAGTATCTAGATATAGTAATTTAATATATTAATCTAATATAATAATCTAATATAATAATCTAATATAATAATTAGATAAAATAATTAGATAAAATAATTCTATAAAATAATTTAATATATTAATTAGA
>PJEX01000280.1:0-45462 GCA_005350895.1 Colletotrichum tanaceti
GGGGGGAGGGGGGACTTGGGATTTTTTACCTCGAGCCATGATTCTAGAACGGCTTCGGGAAGCATGAACCCCGCAAACTAAGGGAAGAGAAGAGAAGAAACTCTGATCGGAATACGTGCAGAAAATTGTATAAACGTTTAGAGAAGGCTGTTGCCCCCCCTTTTCTATTCCGGATCCACGTTTCTCGTCCCTCACCCGCAACAGGCATTTGCCATCATGTCGGAGGTCTCCGTGATTCCCGCGCCGCCGGGCGTCGAGGTCAACTTTGACCATCCACGGCAGCAAAAGGTGCTGGAGCACTACCTGATCTTCGGCATAGGCGGGACGATCGCCCTCGTCGCCCTCTGCCAGCGGTTCTACACCAAGCTGTATCTATCAAAGGGCTTGCAGATTGACGACGGTACGTGAGCACGGTCCGATGGCACCCCCTGGCCCAGCGACCTACGATGACTCCGTGGTCAGCTAATTAATTAATCATAAAAACCCACAGCCTTTATGTTTCTCGGATGGGTAAGGTCGTGCGCTCCATGCCGATCACCAATGTGTCTCGATCCGGATCGCCATGGGCCCTCTTGGGCCAAACGGACCACGGGCTGACCGGAAGTTGTTGTCCAGGCTGCGTCGATGGTTACTCAAGGAATGCTAGTTGGTTAGCATATCGCCCCCAGTGGCTGTTGCTGCCGGTCACTGAAGCTGACGTTGATGGAATTTCATCCAGCGTCGATCGTCGATGGCGGCATGTGTGCCCACGCCTGGGAGATGCCTCTATCCAGATACGAGCGGTATTCCGTTGTGAGTGCTCCATCACTCCCGGAGACACAAATCTGCCGTATGGCTAACGCGGCCAAGACCACATTTGTGGCGGCACCGGTCTACATGCTGTGTAACGGGTTCACGAAACTGTCTCTTCTGACGTTCTACCTTCACCTATCGCCCCAAAAGTGGTTCAGGGTCGCCGTGTGGGCAGGCATCGTCGTCGTGTCTCTCTACACCGGGTGCATCGCCATCCTCATGCTCTTCCACTGCAGCCCCGTCAGGAAAGCGTTCGACCCCAACATCACGGGCGGGACCTGCTTGAACGTCGGCGTCCTTTACATGGCGACGGCGGTGTCGAACGTCGTCACCGACGTCATGCTGTTCGCCCTGCCCATGCCCATGATCTTCAACCTCCGCATGAAGCTGGCGCAGAAGATCGGCGCAGTGTTGATCTTCGCCATCGGCTCACTGTGAGTTCTTGGCCACCCGTGGCGTCGAGACCGAAACGCTGACTGACGTGGCTTGCAGGACCGTCGCCACGTCCATCGTCCGGTTGACTCTCCTCCCTCGGCTCTTGTCTAGTCTCGACCCGTCGTGGGATGCCGCCCCGGCGAACCTTTTGACGTGGGTTACCCGGGACAGGAATCAAATCCAGGTTTACGTTTGTCACGACCACTGACCTCCGTCTCAGATTCATCGAAGCCAACCTCTTCGTGCTCTGCGGCTCGATGCCGACGATTCGAAAGTTTTTCAAGCACTTTGCGCCGAGAATCATGAGGTACTCGACGAACCGTTCGTCATACAACAATGAAAACCGCCGAGTCTCCGAGTCTACCATGCAGCGATCCAACACGCCGAAGAACAGGCAGAGGAGGCAATGCGAGCAGTTCCCGGACGGGAACGCGATGAAGACGTCCAGCTCGGATCGCACCAGGGAAGAAGATGTTGGGTTCACGTCCGTGGTTGTCGCAGCCGGAGGAACGGCCAGCGCGGACGACGCGAGCAGCAAGGCGATACTGCAGACCAAGACGATCACGATACAGATACAGCGTGGTTAGAGAAAGGAATAATGTCTCATCACAACATTATTGTTGACGAAATACAATCGTTTAGTGTTTGGTACGATTTCGCTTCCTGATATCACGCGCGTGTTTCACCCAGCCACGTCAATGGGCGCAAATGCGAACAAAATGGGAGTGTTTACGAAGCCGATGATGCGTGCTGACCTGTGTGTTCGAAGAGATGCTCCATCAGGTGAGTGAGGCAAAAACCTGCTTGCCGAGACTCCTCACCAGAAGTCGAACCTAATTCTTCTTTTTCATGTATATCATTAATCAACGTCGTCCGGCCATTGGGAGCCACGTGGGCGAACCAGTGCGAGTTTCTGAGTTTTGGAAGTTGGGAAACTCAAACAGGAAAAAAGGAGAAAAGAATGGATGGACCGATGTGGGATTGCACAGAAGCTTTTCCGGCCAAAGTCAAATAAACGAGTCAGTCACGCATAGGCCCGACAGCCATTAGCCAGCCACTCACTCCCGACAAGTTGGAATTTGTGCTGCCTCATATTCGAATCTGGCCGTCTTCACATCCACATCCAGTGGGTTTGACGTCGACACTTCCGGGCATGACTAGCACCTCCCGGGTTACCACCTGCTCATGAATTCGCTGAAAGAGCGCAACAGAGACGTACTCGTGGACCGTGAGAATGAGATACGCACCAAAGCTCTTCCCACGCATCAATCCAGTAGATCAGTCAAGTGTCTATAATAGTCACTTGCCGGCTGTTAATACTTATACTTATGCTGTATTGGAGATTCCCCTCATGCTGCTGGCAGCACACCAATCAACCAACAGACAATTAGGTATACGTTTGTGACGAAACTCCGCTCTGATCCCCTTCTTCCATTTTCTGCTGGCGTCACAACGGCGGTCAGATGCAGCAATTGCAATTGTGTGGGTTGAAAGCTGCAAGGAAAAAATACTATGAGGACAAAGCCCCGGCTCTTATCCCTAAATTGATGTTCCTAATGTCTGAAAGAGGATGGGTGTGTTCTAAGTGGAGGGCAGAGTCACATACCGAAAATGCAAACCGCATCCTAATTAGCTAATACTTTTCCGGAATCTCTCTGCTAGACGAACCTCTCGTCGTTCAGTTGGCGAAGATGTGGCGATGGTGTACCGTAGAACGTTGACAATAACAATCAGCTACCACTGAACAAATACTCTCTTCTCCTCAACATGTTATTTTGGGAGATAGCTGAGCGTAACCAGACCAAGGCCTCATGCTATATTCACATACTCGTGGCAACTCTCCGCCATCCAGTGACATGACCAGCCACACCAGCGACAGCCGTTAAGTTCACCCAGCACAAGGGAGCTGTCAACAAGTTATAGCTGCAGCTACAAGGTTACGCAAAATCCCCTTCCGAGTGCCCTGAACCTTGACTAAACTAAGCAGGACGGTCAGCATCTTCACGCCCACAAGGAATCTACCATCAGCGCCATCACCGCACTGGCGCCCTACAACCAGGCATTCGACGCAGCATGCTTGGCAGATGTAACCCAAGTGATAAGAGCAAAGGAGCAAGGTCCCATTATAGTCCTAATCTATACATTTATAGCGGAATCAGTCGATTCTCAAGGTTCCAAATTGGTTGTTTTCGATAAATGTGTTCGGGACCTTGTCTGCAACGCGATGCTAACTCGTGGTCGCTGACGGTTGAAGCACCTCGGAAGGCCTGGCGAATTGCCATGCTGCTCAAATCTCTCCGGCGCCGAGATCAGTCACAAGTAGACAGCGGTCCTGCTCGGGGGTCACCGATTTCCAGGATGCCTCCGTAAGCACCGCCCTATGTTATCAGATCTTGATGTGTACGCCGCTCCAAGATCCATCTCTCACCGCGAGAACGTCTAATTATCTCACGTGTTGTTGATTCAATTCTTTGTTCTACCTATGCAGTCAAGTCCTTCGAGCTCGGCCTCAAGCCCTACGTCGCATCAGATGCTCGTTTGGCTGGGGTGGTCTGATCCCGTCGCGTTCCTTGTCCTTGTCCCCGTTTTATTTGACCCGAATCTTTTCAGCTAGGCTTCGCAAGCCGGAGCTTAAACGCCCAGATTAGCTTTATTGTCTTGTTTCGCAGATCCGATTGGTCATGGACATGAGCTTGAATTCGAGCTATGGACTCATTGCACCGGCCATACCCAGTTTTCGAGGCCATACATGTACTAGTATCAATAATTGCCATCAGACTAACTTTGCACTTCATGGAACCCTGGAATAAACCACAAATGTTTCCGTCGAGCCAGTTTGCAAGAGTACGTGGGCTGTAAGATTCTTGGGGGGGGGGGGGGTGCCTCATGGCTCGGAAATGATATTGCAGTCGATGGCTTCCCTTCAGGCCCAAAGCAGGCATTAGCAAATGTTGCAGGAGCAGCAGGACATATAAGGCGTCATTTATTGCCCGCAATGAACGGTATCGTTCTTGCGACAGCAAAACAAACCTTTCATTCCATCTCCGGTTGCCCTACGTCACCGTTCATCGGATCCCTACTCTCGTTTTCACGCCTCGAGTTGTGTGCTCCTAATATGCTTCGGGGGTTCTGTCGTTTAGGGAAATGAGACGGAGGTGTCAGCCCCAAGACTTGGTTTACTCACCATAGCCGCACCTCGTGTTTACATTCAACCTCTAACAGGAAACCCCACCTAGATCGCGTGTGTATGCCGCGCTTTGGACTTCCGCGGTCGTCCAGGGGAGCAGGCCTCGCGTCTCCGCATGGCTCATCGTTCGCGGCAGTTCGTTTTCCGGGGCCGTGTCCACGCTCTTGGCCTTTACACTCACTACATACACCACTTGGTCCTGGTCTTGAAAAGCTTGCAGGGACTCTGGTACTCTGCGGTATCTTTTGTATCACGTTCTCCTGTCTATTCGGAAGACTATTTCCATGGAGAGATGGGGGAGTTTTCTTCTTCGCCACAATGAAACCCGGTCCTGACTGACAATACAATTTCCAAGACTTTCCCGGCACTCCCGAACGGTCCATCAGAAATCTTGGAGAAGTGGTCCAGCTTTCACACGTGTTCGATATGAGACAAAAAAACATATTGTCTGGTATCAGAGCGAGCCGGTCGAGGCCGGCCGCATCGGGTACCCTCCGGGGTAGTCACGAGGATGAGAGTGACCAACGCCTTGTATTGTCGGCTGGCGGAAAATGAGCTGTCTCTCGTGGATCATCCTATTGACACCAACAAAGTCCAGGTTAGGGATTCTGGGTAGACCACGGTTCCCATCGCAAACAGGTACACGAGATCATCAATGCAAGTAAGTTTCAGGCTCTTCGGCCTATAAAGCATGTATACAGGTGAAGTTGACGATGGTTCCGCGGTCTACACCATTTCTGACCAAGAATGCACCGGGTCGTGGACTCGTTGCAACTGGCTGCAAGTCTGTCGACATTATCACCTTCTCAATGTCCAACGCTTTAACTGCTGCGCCCTTGCCACCTGGAACGAAACAAACTCTCCCCAGCGCAAGCGCAACCGCCGCCCAGACGAGGACTGACACGCTCATCTCATCAGGAAGTCTCTGACGGGCGTGTGCATTCATGCCGTAGAGTCAACTTCCCGATCCTGGTCCAGGTCGCGGTTGGCAAGACGGCAACAGTTGGGGAGGATGCGGAGAAAGTCGTTCACGGCGACCTGTGAGCAGTCATCCCGGTTTTCTGGCCAGATCTTACATATCCGTAATTACACAACCCCCTTTTATGGTAGAACAACTGACTATCTAAGGCCCCATGTTACCAGGCAGGCAGGCCAAAAAAAAAAAATTGCATGGATCAACCATTTCGAATGCGACCGACAAACTCCATGCTGTGATGCAACCTTTCTTTCTTCCTTGTAATACAACAAACGAGAAGCAGACTCGCGTGCGAGCAAGCAAGGTCACAAGAGGAAAAAGGTGAGAAACATGTTCCACACGAACCCAACACACATGCCGACCAGGGCCCGGTATCCCACGGGCACGAGCGCAAAGTTGAAGAGGGCCACCAGCGGCCAGAATTTCCAGGCCGCCTTGATCAGGTCGAAGATGCGCTCGCTCCAGATCTGGTAGACGAGGGGCGAGAAGCCGAGGCGCAGGGCGGACGTGATGATGAGGAAGGCCGAGTTCATCATGAACAGGCCGAGGGTCTGGTCGACCAGGATCTTGCGGGCGACATTGAAGTAGTTCTTGGGGGGCGGCCCCTCGGGCTTCTCGGGCTTCTCGACCCGGGGCTCGACGATGGAGGCCTTTCGGCCCCGGCCGCCCCCGCTGGCGGCGCCGGCGGCGGCGGAGTTCGGGAAGCGGTCCTCGAGGAAGTGCTGCCACCAGTAGTTGATGTGTCCCTGGATGAAGCCAAAGGTGGCGAACTCGAGCACGCGACGCAGGTCGAGCGGGGGCCCGCCGCCGGGCAGCCGGTGCTGGTTGACGATCTGCGCCGTGAAGTTTGCGGTGCCCTTGAGGAGTGATGACTGGATCGCCGTGGCGAGGATCGATGGCATTATGGCGTCGTCGTCGTCGTCTGCTAGAGTCGGTCAGGGGTTGGAATGGTGCATTGGAGGCTGAAGATGAGATGCGAGCGCGGAGGCGGCTCGTTCGGGGGGGGGAGGTTGGCGGTGTGTTTTTTTTGGTTTTGATTGGGACCACGTTGTACATTCCGTGCCGCCGCTCCCTGAAGCTTGAGCGCGCTCGGTTCATGTTCATGCCCGCCGGCGCCGATATCGTGCCTACCTAATCTCGGTTCGTCTTGCCGCTCCACAGTGAAACGGGAAAGATTAGCCACCCCGGCCGAGGGACGACGACTCAAAAGCCCCATTGTTAACCTTTGAACTTGACAGTGTTGAATGAGAATGAGAAAGTTTTGAATTTGAACGATGACATCTGCCCACTGAAGATACTTTTTTTCCACCAAAGTAAACTTGTGCAAAGTCGCGTAAGATGAGAGATTGAACTAAAACAAAGCAGACAGACACAGAGACAAAGTGATGAGTGATGCAACAATCCATTTCATGAGATTCAGGACGTTGGCAATGTCGTGACTGAAGTCGTTCGAAATATGACATAAGAACTATTGTTTATCGTAAAGGTAATTTCTGTGAATTGATGACTCTGCATAATTAGACATTCAAAACATGGGCAGGCCAAGTAACTCAAAGCATGTCTGTCATCATCACATGAACGTCAGAACGTCATTCGAACACATACTCAACGAGCCAAGCCCCCCCTTAATCATTACTCTACGTCTCCTTACTTTAACTCATGACTCCTTGATATTCTCAAGCTGCCAGACCGCCACCTTTCAGTTCGGGTCCCTGAATCTCGAGGAGCAGTGATGCAGGTAGCCCGCGAAACTGGCACATCCCATCAGCACCGTCGAATCGACCTTTCCAGCCCGGAGCATGAACTAACTGGCTTGGCTTGAGGACGACTGTGGTCCCCGAGTCACTACAGAAGTACACCTTGTTCTGTTTGAGTTCGCAGTTGGACACTCGGGTTCACTTTCTAACCATACATGCCGTTGAAGGTGCCCTCGCCGCATTTCGCGAGCATCCGTCCCGAAAGAAACGCACATAAGTACTAGGGTTGACGAGTTGAACAAAATGTAATTATTCCAGTTGAATCCCAGGTTAAGAGCGGGACCATGACTGGGCATATATTACTCCGACAGGTCCAGGACGGTTCGTGGGACTGAGCCAATACTTTATAAAAGTCTGGGAAAATCGGTGCTCTGAAGTGATGTCAATGATCTTTTCCAGGGGCTGATTGATTTCAATTTCGGGCTACTTACAGATAGAAACACGAACAATGCCTTACGCCCCATGTTGACAGTGATCCGCCTCATCCGGATTCCGGCCAGCAATCAAGGAAAGTTTGGCAAAACGAGGTATTATTTCCTCAGATGCGTCTGGATCTTGTTTGTTATTTGATGACAGGGGATTTTCCAATCGAAAGGACTGCCAAGAACGTTTTTCTTACTACGTAATCGGCGATTCTGGTGTAAAAATGGAGTGTTTTCAAACTCAAGGGAAGTGCCTGCCCTTTGCAACTGACGAAGTCGCTGATCTTCCGCTCAACTTCGTGATTAAGTCTCTTCTAGGGCAAAGAAATTGAATTCAATATATCTGAGTATTGTAATTACTATTACTTGCACTCTCGAAAAATGCCTGCGTTTGTCTTGTGTATTGGGCTACAAGACTAGGGAAACAAACTGGCATGTCTTTTGCTTCTTACACATCGCTCTATAAAGCTAAGAACGTCTCACCCAAGTAGGTCGAGAAACAGTCAGATTCTCGAACGACAGGTAATTAACATAATAACCAACGTGAAAGCACTGCGTCTAATGTTGGTTAGAGAGAATAATGCAAGCGCATGTTGCAAACTGAAACAGTCGTTGTCGAGCGACGAGGTTTACTGCAACAGGGTGCTACTGAGACTTCTACATTGCTCTTGCTGTTGGCCACGAGATTCCGCAAAGGAGCCAGAGACTCAAATTAGCTTTCATCAGCTCCTCTTCTGTAACATTCAAGTCTATGATGCTCCCACTCCGGTTTTCGAAGGAATCGTATAACTCTGACTCGGACCGTGCAACTCGGCAATGCAGGCGGAACCTAGCAAGAGAAGGGCAGTATTTCTGCATGCTGGTGCGCACAAGCCTGCACAGCTCTGACTTGGACCGTGCAGCTACGAAGTGAAAATATTAATTAAAAGAAATATGTGTGTTGCATCATGGGTTTGGCGAGGTGCTATACTTAGAAACATCGGATTTCTGAGGGGGTTGAAGTCTTCTTCAATACAATGAGGACTCAGGAGTGCGCTTTCTTGAATTCTCTTTACACTGAATTGATTGTGTGTGTACACGGATGGCACCGGTCAGGTCAGGGTGCAACAGACAGCTTCATTTCGCCGAGCGGGGCGCAGGTGGATGGGGGAGATTGTTAGGAAGCTTATTGCGGCGACAATGGAAGCAGAGCAGCTTCAACATCATGATCCCCAAAAAGAAGAAAAAAAGGGGGCCAGATGTGGTAATTACTTGCTTCCACCTTTTTTTTTTTGCGAATTACACAACGAACAAGGACAGATTTGGACACGCATAGCAAGTAAGTGGGAAGCCGGACTGTATTCTTGTGCACTCTACAGAATAAGAAATAGAGCTACCTATGCGAAGGTAGGCTACAGACAACTCTGAGCTCGTCGTCCGCTTGGGAAACCTTGCTTCGCACGAGAGAAAGAGCCGTACATTTCCAAACAGAACGCTCAGTATAGTTTTTACTGACCCTCGGTGAACTGAGAGCGACACCGGGAGTACTGTGAGAGTAGGAGATATGGACATTGACCGATTGGGGCCGGGACAAATAATGTACTGGAAGAAACAAGACACGCTGCGTGTGCACCGAGGGCACGTCCACCACCACCAACACCACCTCATGAGGAGCACGATTAGGAGCAGATGTTGCGGGCGGCGTTGCCGGAGAGGTTCCAAGTGGTGTTGGTGCCGCAGGGGGACTCGCGGACGGTGGTGTCGTCGACCTTGGCGGTGATGGAGATGTCGCGGGTGATGGGGAACTCGGTGCGGGCGGAGAGGCGGACCTCGCCGCCGCCCTTGACGGTGCCGCCCTTGATGGTGATGCCGTAGCAGTTCTCGATGAGGATGGCGTTGTTGCCGTTGTTGGAGAGGTCGATGGAGCCAATCTCGGCGCCGCCGGACTGGGAGACGCAAAAAATGCCGCGGCCGCCGCCGCGGGAGACGACCTTGTTGATGAAGACGTTTGTGGTGTAGGCGCCGCTGGCGAGCTGGCCGTTGTTGTTGGCGAAGCGGAGGGTGCCGTAGCCGGTGCCGGCGCCGACGTTGTTGCCGTCGACGAGGCCGACGCGGGCGTTTGTGGTCTTTTGGAGCAGCAGGCCGGACTCGCCGCAGTCGCGGGCGATGACCTGGTCGATGGTGAGGCCGTCAATGTTCCAGGTCTCGACGGCGTGGCTGCTGGCGCCGCTGACGGTGATGGTGCCCATCTTGACGTTGGAGCTGGCGGCGAGGTCGCGGTCGAAGCGGATGCCCATGCCGCCGCTGAGGTTCATGGTGATGGCGCCGAGGGTGAGGTCCTTGGCGCCGGAGAAGCGCAGGCCGAAGTAGGGGTTGCCGGTCATGGTGAGGTAGGGGATGCTGACGCCGGCGACGTTGGTGACCTCGATGGCGCCGCGGCCGGAGCGGAGGCCGGCATTGATGGTGCCGCAGCCCTCAAAGGTCTTGCCGGCGCCGATGGTGATGGTGTTGGCGCCGATGGAGCCGGAAGCGATGACGGAGACGCGCTGGCCGCTCGAGATGGCGTCGACGGCGGCCTGGATGGCGGCGCGGTAGTCCGAGCCGGTGTAGACCTGGGTGGATCCCCTGGTTGCCACGAAGGAGCTTCCGGAGCCGGTCACGCGGGCGTGGGGAGTGCCGGAACCGCACTGGGCAGAGACGGACGAGGCGAGTGCCAGCACTGCCGTGAGAAGGGAGAACTTTGCCATGATTACGTCGAGTGTACTGTGTATATATTAGGCGAACACGAGGGAAGTCGATGGGCCGGAAGGGGAGGGAGAGCTGAGCGAGAGGTAGAGAGACCAGATCCTTCTCTGGACATATGTGGTCTGGCACGGCGGCAAGTTTATATTCCAACTTCCTGATGACTCCCTTTGATCCACGGTCGGGACATGGGCACATCCTCGTACGGCAAACATCAGATGCGCACCACTCCGCGCTGGATGCGTTCCCTCTGCCCCTCGAAACAGTTACAGGCCCCGTTCGTTGGAGGACGAAATTGGACCGACTCCTAGATACAACATTCGACCGGGAATCCACTCCGTACTGTCCACATTCATTTACCGCAGGCTCGTAGTCGGCTCGGCATGGCCCCGGGGGCGACTCTGATTCAGGTTCCCAAGGGCGCTGGGCGCGCATCATGGGTTGTCAACCCCAGGATGCAGGGTCGACGAGGTCGCACTGATCAAGCGGTAGTCAGGTCGGCCCCAAAGCTCCACGAATGGAACCTTCACGGGAACAAGTACAGTACGGACTGGCTTGCTTTTCTTCCGGGGGCGCTTATCCTTTCCGATTCATGCCTTCTGAAACTTCCGTCCCTTAGCTCACACGCTGTATCTTGGCGCCCATGCGGACTCTTTCTTGGCGGCGCCGGACGGGAGGGGGAGTTGATGGGATGGCAGGATGGGTATGACATGCAAACATGTCCCCCCAAGACATCAATAAAGAGGAGACAGAGGAGGGTCAGGATTTCTCTGCAACTCTACATTTCACATACCTACTGGAAGTGACGGACGACCGACAATGCTGAGATATTTTCTTGGTATTAACCTACGGCCTTTATTCCTCCGGAACTTTGTTGATCCTACTTGCCACAATCACCAAACAAAAGTTACACCGCGCAGCACTACAGGCGTACAGGCGTACAGGCGTACAGGATAGTATTCTACGGAGCGTGTATTCTTGGCAAGTTGGGTGTCCGTAGTGTTGGGAAAACTTGTTACAGGTAAACTAGTCCAAGGGGCGGCGTCTCATATTGACAATGCTACTTTTTACTTCGCGCCTTAGCCACCTGGGGGTGGAAGCGCAACTCACCATGTCGCAATCGACCCACCGAGGTGCGTTGACGATGAACGTCATCTCAAGTTGTTTTTCCCGCACCCTTCTGGGTTCTCGAAGAATCTAGCGGTCTAGCTGCTCCGAATCCAAAAGCTTCCCAATTCGTGTTGTGTGCGTCGGATCTCTCAGGGCGGAATGCTCGGGCTCGCACCTACAGGAACACATCATGACTCGACCAGTTCGTTCGTCGTATTCCTTCTCTACACACCTAGTAAGCAATAATTGTGTACGGATACCAATATGTAATCTGCAAAGACTCTATTTAGTGGGCACCTGCGCACGGGGCGTTTCCCCCCGCCCTTTGTCTCTTGGACGTGTTCTGCGCTTCCTCCGGCAACGGAACCCTGGTGGGATTCTTCTGCTCGTGCACAAGCTAAATGGTAATTAGCGCATTAATGTAAAAGGTCATATTTCGACTACCGGCCGCCTCTCACCCGTTCAACCAGCCCGCTATGCGCTTACAACCAATTGGAGAAACCAGTTCCTGACGTGGGAGGGGAAAAAAGGGGGGGGGGATCGGGGTGGTCTGCCTGCCTCGGCACTGCAGTGACTGCACCTGGTTCCTGTCCCTTGGCCGGCAAACACGAATCCAATCTGCGGCCTCGTTGAGTTGACATCGCATCATTTGCATCCGTACGCGGCAGAGATGACGCCTTGTCTTCTTCCACGTCTTTTACGGGGCATGTCAAGGGTCCGCAGAGACAGATTGGGGGCTTGGGTTCACAGGCCGGGGTCTAGGCTGGTACTGGTGACGGCCTAGGTATAATGCGCAATCCCGGATTGCTTTCTCTGATGAATCAGCTGACCGCAGCTATTCGGCATGTCGGTGAAAATGGGGCCGAGTTGAGTCGTTCAGGGGGGGGGGAGAGAGGGGGAAGAGGCACAAGTCGTCGACCTTCCAAAATAGTCAACAGATCGTTGACCGCAGTTTTGCATGCCCATATTCGATGGGCAGTAATCGGATACCGGCTCCATGATTTACTCGGGCGCTAAACTCAATCAATTAGATGTTGGGGGCTCGGCAAGGGCGGTGGACGCACGCCGCACGCCGCACGCCTTACAACTCCGGGGGGCAACTCTTCGGCATCATCTCTAACGGTAGCCGATCGAATCCGGTCTCTTGCCCCCCTTGCCCCCCTCTCTCTCTGAAAGACCACGGGACGATCGAGCTTTTCTGCGCGATTCAGAACAGCCGTTGGGCCGTTGCTCCTAGTATATACTAACCCCGCAAACTTCGGGACGTACTCAATCACCAGTCACCAATTACCGGCCTCAATCTTGTCCCGTCATGGCGTTGCCCTTTCCTAAACGGTCTGAACCCCGGACTCTCTTTCAATAGTTCGCCTTGTCACGATAATTGCTAACCACCTTGGGCCAGTTCATTGACAGACCGAACGTGGCTCTTTGCGGGGGGAACCGCGGTCTCCGCGTGCTTCTAGATAACCCGAAGCTAAAGTGAGTATGGATCGGGCTCCCCTTGGCAACGTCTTGCGCTCTCTACCTGTACAGGTATGTAGTCGCGGGGGGTGAGAGAGAGAGAGCGAAAGACTCAAAAGTGCCGAAACACGGCTTTGGATGAACGCCTGGGCATCGAACATGCCGCAGACCTCGCCAAGACCGACTCCACGGCGTCATTTGTAACATGCTGCCCGGCCAATGGTATGGCCAGGACCATCCATGCTCGGCCAATACATGCAGTCTTACAGTCTTCCTCTGAAGTCAGGAACACAGTACGGAGTAATTGTTCCGAGTGATCAAGTGGTGGTTCCAAAGGCAAAAAGCCGATATTTACGCCCGATGTCAAAAACCTATAAGGGAAAAAACCCATCTTTCCGTACCTCGGTCAATGATTGGTAAATGTGCAGAGTGTTGGGCATCGAGCTTCTCATCAATAGAACTAGATGATCTTGAATGGCCAAGATGTTCAAGTGCACTGGTGCTGAGCTGAAGTACCTCCGATAGGAGCGACAACAGGAATGACGCTTGTTAACACGAAATCCTCTCGGGGCAAGTTAAAGGCCGGCTGAGCTGCTAAATTCAGCTATTATGTAACTACCTACGCCCCAATGAAGATGATACCTATTACCTGTATTGCTGCGTCTTTATTGCCTTTCGTCAAAATGTCTCGTCCGACTTTTTGCCACTTCTGAGGCGCAATGCATGGAGCGCAGACCTCCCAATAACCTAACTCTTGGCGCAGATTATGCTTTGGTGATAGAGTAGCACACGTGACACAACTCACACTTCGGCCCACCGAAGAGTTTGCACCTTGGAGAAATAAAACGCTAGTAAACTTTATTTTACTAAGAAACGATTAAAATTTCTAGCTAATTCTATAAAAATATGGAAATTTTAAAAGAATATTAGAAAAAAAGGCTTATTCTAAAAGTATAGAAATGTTTTTTCCCCGCTCATAAACTGTTTTTAGAAGGCTTCATATTCAATGCTAAACAGTAGGGGCATATTCAAGTTATGGGTGCACACTCTTCGCTGGGCGGAGTGTGGGTTGTGTGGCCTGTGCACTCTAACGCACGAGTACCAACCTGATTTCCAAAGGGTTTTGTTGGATTGCCGATCGGATCATCAATGGAACAGTGGAGACGTCGGCCTGATTTGGGCCAATCGTGTTGCGCGGATCGATCTCCGTCAGAGTGGGTCCGTCTGGCCAACCATATCACGGCCTCCGTCGTCCGCCGCCCTTCAGTTAGAACCTTCCCTCTACACATTTCCCAGCAATCTAGGTACGAATAACCCCCATACCTTTTGAGCCGTTCGCCCACTCGAGTGACCTGTGATACCAGAATTCATACTACTGAAACTTGCTGATGCGCGTCGATCGGGCACCAAGCCTCAACCGCTACGAGCCTTTTCCGTGCGGTCCCGTGGCCCGCCTTCCTTCTCATCCAAGGCTTTCTATGTGAGGATGTTCACCGCTTACGCCAGACTTACCCTCGTATCCCTCGTACTCGTATGTCCTCCTGAAAGCCAATCTAAAACCATCCCTTATGTTCAATGCTAGTAGAAGACGTCATTGTCTGCCAAGATGAACCGTACTTAATCTAAGCGTTTCGGGCCTCTGCCCAGGTGACGGACCCCCCATAACCACGCTTGAACGCCAAGGTACTTCAATGTCCATCGGGCGGCGGGCGCCAATGCTTGCTTTTACCAGGCTTCACTCTAGCTGTTTCCTGAGCTGAGACCGGGAGAGATTCAGGCATGTATTGGTCTGTGCCTGAAGTGTAGGGTATGTGTTGTATTATCGGCACGTATGTGCAATGTATCTCTACTTCTCATTGGGGGGGACAGGGGCCCCTTATAAGATCCTGTAATATGCTGTAGCCTTTCGATGAAGGCCGGGATATGCATGTAATTCCCATTCCTTTCCATAAGGTGGGCAACAGAGGCCCTCAGTCACAGTACCAAAGGCATCCCGATCCTTTTTCCTCGTAATACAGAGACAACGCGGGGTGCGTGGGCCAAGGGTTCCACCCATGGCCATCCGTAACTCTCCCGGCTTGGCGCCAATCCCGATGGTTTCAGGAGATATTTCACTGCCCCGGCGTAGAGGTGGTCGACTTGGACTTTTTTCTTGACTGGTCTCTCGAGTTCTTTCGAGTATCTACTGGACTTCTCCGGAGCTGGAACGGCTCCCGCCGTGCCATGACGCATCGGTCCCGCGTGAAAAACACGCGTATGCGGATGCCGGGCCAGGCTAGTTACGAGTCATCATGCGCAACTGTGCACAATCGACGTGGCGCGCGCTTCACTCAAATTGACGCATCAGTAACAGGGAAATAGAACTTCATGTAAGCATCTCGCCTGGTTCGTTTTGCAGCGGTTTGAGAGTTCACCGAACTTGCGTATGACGAGAGGAACAAGAGGCTAAAGCGTGACTGTCTGCACTTCCCATCTAGGAGAACAAGACAAGAGTCTATTAATAGTTTGTAAGCATGCTTAGTGTTCCTATCGATTACAGGGAGATGAATTCGTGGCATGTCTAGTGAGTCGACTAAGACGAACAATTGGGAAGCATATGACCAGGACAAACTTTGGCCCGGCAAACTTGCTACTCGGAATGAAACCGACGAGACGAGTGGTCCAGTATGAGCGAGCGCAGATTTTGAAAGCCTTCGGACATCTAGCAAGTTGACCTGGCAAGCTTCTTGCTATATTCGTGAGTTTTGTGACTCCATCGAACTCAACCTCGGAATCAGTCTTCTTTGTCTTCTTTCTCGTAACACAATGTCACCTGTTGCAAGCTCATGCTTTTTCTTTGGAGGGACGTCCGCCACTGACTAATTACCCGAGGTTGCGTTGTACACCGGTCCCTCACTCGCGTCTATGAAAACTGGAGCGGTGCGGACAAGACGAGGGCTACAGCCAGGATGAAGCCAGGGTGAAGTCAAGGGGGAGCAAATTTGGGTTGCGTCATTAGGCAACGGAGGAACGCAATGGATGCAAGACAGCAGGAGGCAGTGGTATGTGTTTTGAATCACTTCTCAGCAATACACCCCTTGGCCCTCTCTTCGCTTTGCACCTCACTTTGCCCAAACTCTTGCCGTCAGTTACGTCGATCATCAGGTGGAATCCTCCTGAACTGGTCACAATCGTCCGTTCTTGCCCTATTCCCGTCGTCACTTCAGCCCAGATCAACTACGAACACCAGCCCTCCGAGCCTCAAGTTGACCATGTTCGATTTCCATGCCGCGGTCCACGACTTTTTATGCGGCACACACAACCCACAATGCCGCCAGGAAGCACTTACTGAGATTGCACAGGCTCTGGGTAACACTTTAAAGGCCTGGGAGTGTGTGGTCATGGGCCTCTTGGCCGTCGATCTCGCCATCACCCTCTACGGCCTCGGCGCTAAGGTCCCCGACACCGTCCTCCCCATCTCCGACGAGGTCGCCCTCGTCGCCTTCACCGAGCTCGTCGTCCTCGTGCAGCTCATGCAAGTCCTGCTCCCCGTGTACCCGGCCGAAGAGTTTGCGATGTTCGCCGTTCCCCGAAACTTCACCCGTCAGAGCGTCTGCAGATGGGCCGCGGGCCTCTTTGGGCTGCAAGAAGCCGAGTTCCCCGGCCGCCGGTCAGAGTTCGAAGAGGACGGTCCGAAGGCTTTCGGCGTGTTTCTCATTCCCGTTGCCGCTGCTGTCTTGTGGAAGTGGCACAGGGTCCGTCGACGCCAACGAGAGATGAGGAGAGAAGAGCAAGCGGCGCTGGTTGCGCGGACTTTCCGAATGTGGGAGGCATGGAGACGCGACAATTGATTGTTGTTGTTGGTTTTCTTGGACATGGTGCTTTTTTTTTCTAGATACAGTGCCTTTGGCCAAGAGGTCGCTTCTCAAGGCCATTAAACAAGTTCTAGACGCGTCACGTAGAGCGCGGTACGACGTTGAGGCGTGGCGTTCCACTTTTGTATCACAACCATCAGGATCCAAATTTTGAGGTTTGAGGGTATGAAAGTTGGGGTTAGGTCTCAGGGAACAGCTCTAGGCTAAATGAACAAGTGTGTGTGTTTCTTGTTGACTTGAGATAAGTCAAAGGACATTATGTGCTATTTGCCTTAGTTTGGTTGTAACAATTCTCCCAGATGTAAATGATTACCTCCTTTTATGTTACTCTTTCACGTTATAGAAAAGGAACAATCTGATCTGAAAATATTCTATTCAGCACATTTCTTTCCATAAATATCACTGGGACTGTGGTCTTCTTTCTAGGCATGTCAGATAAGCCCAACTTGTGGCAACAAACACAACCAGACCTTTTTACTTACTGGAGTCTTCACAGCTAATTTCTTTCAATCACTTCAGTCGATAACAGTCTCATTATTCCTTGGAATATTAGGGGAAAGCTCTGACCTTCTTGCTTTGCTTCTTTATCACAAATCCTTACACTACTCACTAGAACAAAACAGTGAATAGCCAACTTGGTTTTAAGCAACACGTAAGTTATTAGACGCACCTTCCCTCTACAAATTCTCAGCCGTGCCTTCTCCAATCTTAGATTTCTATTTCATACAAAACTCGTTCATTCAGGAAGAAATATCTTCTTTTGCCTTCAACACCACACATTGACTCTCGACTTTTGAGACAAAGCAGCCCTCACAGACTCACTAACCCTCGCAAACAAATCACAGGGTTAGTACAAACTGTACCAAGCCGTTCATCATGGCAGACATCGTTCTTGGCGCCTTCTGGTAAGCTTCCTTGCTTATTCCTGCAGAGTGAGACTGTGAGACCTAGGCTTACATACGCGCTGCAGGGCCTGGTACACCTACGATGAGGTTCTCACCAAGTACCTCGCCAGCAAGACAAAGCCTATCCCGCTCCCGGAGAAGCCGTCTTACAAGAGCACCGACGTCAGCATTGTTGTCGCGACCATCGACACCCCTGACTCTTTCGCCGAGAGTCTCCGCCTGTGGCTCGCCAACCGCCCCAAGGAGATCATCATCGTCACCATCGACCGCGACATCAAGCGTGTCTGTGAGATTGTCAAGCCGATCATCGATGAGGGCAACGATGAAATCACCGTCTGGACTGCTGATTATGCCAGCAAGAGATACCAGATGGTCGTCGGTGTCCAAGAAGCCCGTGGCAAGATCATCGCCTTCGTCGATGATGATGCCTTCTGGAACACGACTGAGGTCGCCCCCTACCTCCTTGCCCCCTTTGAGGACCCCAAGGTTGGAGGAGTGACTGGCAAGCAAAGGTGAGTCGAATCCCCCAAACTATGTAGTTGCCGTCTACCTTGGATCGTGGTCCCCGTGGGGGCAATACTGATAAATGATCTCTTCACCTCTCCCAGTGCCCATATTGCCCCGGAGCGCCGCAACTCGGCCGTCATCACTCCCTGGGAGGTCGCCTCACTCCGCTCCCTCGACAACCAGAACAATGTGCAGGCCGTCCGCTCCAACGCCGACGGCGGCTGCTTCTGCATGGTCGGCCGCACCATGATGGTCCGCGCCGAGATCGCGACGGACCCCCGGTTCATCGACGCCATCACCAGCGAGACCTGGCGCGGCAAGCTCCTGAACACGGGCGACGACGTCTTCCTCACCCGCTGGCTCCAGACCGAGGGCTGGGACATTGCCGTCCAGAACGCCCCCGAGGCCGAGATCACGACCCTCGTCTTTGACGACGCCAGCTTCCTCCGCCAGCTGGTCCGCTGGCAGCGCAGCGCCATCCAGTCGTTCCTCACGACCGTCTTCTTCAAACCCGGTATCGGACGGGTCGCCAAGTGAGTCACTCGAACACGGTCCTGAACACCTTTGTCTCAAAAATACTGACGGCCTGACAGGAAGCATCCCTACATGGCCCGCAAGCTCGTCGAGCGTCTTCTTCGACCTCTCCTGGCCTGGATCCACATCTTCGCCTTCATCCAGGGCTTCCGCAACAACTCCACTTTCGCGTAAGTGCCTCTCCCCCCCGAGGTTGGGAGTTCCCAGTATAGACAAACTCTGTGATAATTACTGACCACACTCTCACAGGTACTTCGCCGCCTTCTGGTACATGTGGGGCTGGATCAGCACCTACCGCGGCTTCATCCGCCGCTTTCCCTACGCCGCGCCTCACATCTGGGCTTGCTTCCTGCTCGACAACGCACACCCCATCCTGGAGGTCTATGCTTGGCTGACTGTGACCACCGAGGCCTGGGGCACCCGCAACGAGGATGCCACAACAGCCTGAGAGGATCTCTTGGCACAGCAGGGCACAGCACTCGTGGTGCTTGCTCTGGGAGTGCCTCATGCAGTGTGGCGACTGGCGGCGTTAATTAGCCGAAGAACAAAACGAACCAACGGAGTCGGGTGGGAAGACAACGAGCTCCATAGTACAATGAAGAAGAAAACAGACAGCTGAGACATTTGACACGTGATGGTTGAAGAGTTCGCGCGTGATGTGACAGCAACAGCTCGTCCCTTGCGTGCGTGAGTCGTGACGTGACCCTGCAAGTGAGCGACTGCATCTGAACCAGCGGCAGCTAAGGCACCACGTGGCGACTCTTTAAATGAACAGAGATGCAATCCTCGGGTTCCTTTAGCCATAGACTTCCCATCTGGCTCGCTTATTGCTGCAATCTAGACAGCTTCCTCCCGAAGCCTGTATGAGAGGAGGGCAATTACCAATTGTGCACAGTTTGAATCCAACAGATTATCTCAACGGTTTGCAACCTGCCTGTCGTAGGTCCACGTTGTTCTTTAGTTATGGGAGAGATGTTTGAACGCCAAAAGTGACTAAACTGAAATGTGTTCACAGTTGAAGGCGCTGCTGAGTCTGGCCACGACGACACTCTTCCCGAGAGTCCCCCCTGTTCCATTATCCATATGAAGAGGCAAAGAAAGACAGCGCGTACACCAAAACGACTCGACTTCGGGCAATAATACCATCCTTTTTCCTGCTCTCTTCCGGGTGAGGGGGCGTCCCCCAGCTTCTGCTGCGCGACAAACGGGTTCCAATGCACGGCTCCTGACAGGCCCGGTCCTAGTCTGGCCGCGTCGGGGTATCATAGTCTATTGGATATCAGAATTTATGGCCTCCCAGCTTTGAGTCTTTCAGAACCTCTGTTTTCCAACGCGGATGGCCGATGGCCTCATACGCCGGAATCGTCGGCTGAGCGACCGCACATATGCCTTCGAAAGTCATCCATCCACCAAATGGTTACGCCGCTTCCAACCCCTGGGACCCGACCAAAGCCACCTTCGATGCTTCTAGTTACACAAAGGCCTCCAGCACACGCGTCGTGATACCCGGGATTTTCTTCTTCTTCTTCTTCTTCTCTTTTCTTTTTCACTGCGCCTTCTTCGCAATGTCCGCAGACTTTTCATCGGACGTCAGCTCCCTGATCAGCCTCATGTACCAGCTCGCGCCGAAGGCGGTGAAGATGTGCCACCAGCCGTGCAGCTCCAGCAGCCAGGCGAGCGGCAGGCCGAGGCTCCTCCGCGCGGCCCTCAGCTCGGCGCAGTACTCGAGGTCGATGTGCCACAGCGTGAAGCCGAGGATCAGGACGGCGCAGGACTTGGCGAACCGGGCCATCAGCCGCCTCTGCTCCGGCTGAGACCAGCGGCCCGTGCCGTAGACGATGAAGAGGGTCCGCGGCCAGACAAAGGTCAGCAGGCCGGTGAAGGTCATGACGTGGATGAAGATGTCGCCGGAGCGGACGTAGACGGCGGCCATGGCGGCGATGCCGAGCCACAGGACCGCGGCGACGGCGGCGCCGACGGCGCGCGACTGGCGGAAGACGTAGAGCGGCTGGACCAGCGACCCGGCGAGCACGAGCATGGAGAGGTCGTCGAGCAGCTGGGTCTCCTGGTGCATGGTGCCGTGGAAGACGCCGGAGAAGATGCCCACGAGGATGAGGCCGACGGACTGGATGTCGAGGGTCCTGTACCAGGGGACCGCGGCCTTGGCGTTGGCGCGGGGGTACTTGAGCGCGAGGTAGACTGCAGGACAGGTGAGCATTTGGCGTGTACTCTGGGGGAGGGGTGGGGGTGGGGGGTGTGGAAGGGTCTCGAGCCTCAAGAGACTGACAGACTCACTGTAGGTAGCATTGGAGAGACAGTTGATGAACTCGGCAATGTAGCGCGTCAAGAGGTAGTCTTCCTCGCAGAAGCTGGGGGCTCCATGTCAGCAAAAAAAAGGCGTGCTCGATCCAATCGGCGGGTTCCGACGAGTTGGGAACCCTCCTCCCCCGCTTACTTTGCCTTGCTGGTCGGGTAGCCCCAGATGCCGTCGCCGGCGGTTGGGTCGCTCGCGAAGCGGATGGTCTGATGTTTGTGGCTCATGGCGCCGACGTGTTCTCGGATCCCCGGCGTTTGGTAGGCAGGCAAGAGAAGACGCGCGTGCGAGGATTGACGGACGCGACTGAGATTTTTTCGTCAGGGAGGGGGGGGGGGGGGGGGGGGGGGGGCGATGAAGGTCGGAGTGCTGGGACCAATTGAGCCCGATGCACACGTCTTGCTTGAGTCGTGTGTGGTTGTGGGCGTATGGGGGATGTGTGCCGTTCGTTCGTCAGCTCTGTGTCGATAACAAAAAACCCCGACTTGGTCTATTTTGCCCTGTCGCTCAGTTCGTCCGGTCTGTCTCTCTCTCTGCACCCTTTTTGAACTGGAATGGAGAAGATGACAGAACATCACTCGCCGCGAAGCGAGAAAAAGGGAAAAGAATGGGGCCTCGGCAGGAAAGGGGGGGGGGGGGGACAATGGATCACGTAACCCTGCAAGACATCCGGGGGTGAGACCCCCACGTAATGGGTCTCGGTCCGCATTCCGGCGGGGACCGGAGCCGGGACGGAAGCGGGGTCATGGATCCACCGGCCATGCCTACCTACCTACCTACCTAGGCCGAGCGTGTCTCTGCATCAGACTAGGGGCCTGATTTCGACGCCGATATAATATCGGAATGCTGAACTCTGTTCTGAAATATTAGTTAGAAACTGAATAAATGCTGCGCTAGACTGTTTTCAGGCCACATTTTCATGATTTCAGTTTATCCTTGCAGGTATCCCTGCATTAACTACATACCTCACTTAAAATAACATTTTGCTATCAAAAAACAGCAGATATTTAGGTTTTTTACCCTGCTTCCTATACAAATAGTCTAATACTGTTATCTAGCTTTAAAAGCACCCTTTAACAGTATTAGACTGTATTAGAGTAGTAACAGTATAGGTAATAATAACGACAATAAGGTACTGCTAGTAATAGCTGCAGTAACAGCAGCTACTTAAGCAGTAATAAGCTGCCTATATAATAACAGGTAGTTAGAAAGAAACGTTATTAATGAGGGTAGCCTAGTAGCTATAATAGCATATTACCTAAAGCTCCTTTGTAGGTTAAAGAGTTATTTCTGTAAGCTCTTTTGTATAACAAAACACTAGTTTTATACTCTAGTAAAATAGGTAAAGAAGAAGACACCTATCTATTCATTAAGGTATCTATTACTGCAGCAGAAGATATTATTTATTCTACTTCTCTTAGCGACAGGCAGCACCTAGCAGAATATTACACATTTCTTTAAGGTTGCTTAGTTAACAATCTTAACAGTATAGAATAAGGTCCTGCTATACCTTATATAACTCTATAAAGAGTATATCTAACTAGTTTGTATTAACAAAGTATTAGCAGAAATTAAGCTCTATCTAAAGCAACAGGACTTTACAGGGTGTGTAGGAGCTATTAATAGTACACTTATTAGTGCTTAGGTTGTAGAGGATAATTAATAGCTATAGTGTAGTTAGAAAGGTATTATCTTATAAAATGTATTCACTGCAGTCTGCTTTAATAGGAGCTTCTTATACATGCTTGCTAGGGCTAAAGGCTTAATTCATGACGCTAGCCTTACTAACTACGCATTCGCTAGAGGTTTTAACGTGCTAGCTAGTCAGTATTTCCTAGCAGACTTAGGATTTAGAGGGCGAAATAGGCTTATTATTCTATATCCTAGGATGCATTATTATCTAGAAGACTAGAGGGATAGGAATAGACTACTAAGGATAAAGAAAGAGCTGTATAACTTATGCTACTGTTACCTTTAAGTTATTGTTAAGCAGGTCTTTAGCTGCCTAAAGCAAAGATAGCAGATCATTTAGCAGGCAGCACCTAAGTACTACATAAAGACATAGGTAGTAATAGTATATGTAGTTACTAGGCTGCATAACTTTATGCTCTAGTACCTAGCTAAAAGAGGTAGTTACCTAGAAGTAACTAGCTTTAGCTTTAGGCTGCTTAATACAAGGCCTGTAAAGAGGAGGGTAAATAGGTTATATAGAGGAAAAACAATAGCTTAAATACAGGCTTAAGCAGCTTAAAAGATATAGAGGAGTTAGATTTGTTAGGCTATAGAGGAAAATAGGTAAAAAAGTAATGTTTTTTAGAAGTAGGAAAAAAGGAGGGGAAAGTAGTGTTTTTTTATACATAACTACCTAAAAAAACTAGCCTATACCTACTTATACCTACCTATACTTAGTAAAAAAAAAACCTCCTTTTTCTAATTACTTAACAATAACCTCCCTTTTCTAACTACCTTTACTACTTAACGTTAATATCCCTAGCTAACTCCTTAATATATACCTTTTTAAGCTTATTATTAGGTAAGAGATTCTAATATACTACCTACAGTATAAGCTATTTATTATATTTTTTTATTAACTTTTGTAAGGCAGCTAAATATACCTTCTCTAGCAGCTCTGTTTAAAATCTTAAGAAGTTAGTAAGGGCCTTTTAGACTGCTGCCTTATTACGTAAGGGTACCCCTACTAGCTCCCTCTTGCTCTTAAAGAAGCTCCTTCTAAGGTCCTGTATTAACTGCCTAACGTATATATTAGCTTTAGCAGCTAAAACCCTACTTTAGCTACGTAACTTAAGGGGTAGGAAAGGAGATATTAGGCCTAGCTAGTAGAGGGATATTAGTAATAAATTTAGAGTTAATAAGGTAAGTAAGCTAGTTAGTAACTGCTAACTTATTGTTATTAAGTAACTAAGCTAATTCTCCTCTAGGAAAATAACCTTATTATTATTATTGTTATCCTCTTCCTTATCCTTATCCTCCTTATTAGCCTCTTGTTAGGTAAATAAGGCAGCTGTATAAATACTGTTACCCTTACTAACTGTAGCTAGCTATATCTCTTAGTATATAGCTAGCTTACCTAGGCCTTTCTTAAAGACCTATCTACCCTTTAGATAATTAGTAAGAAAGTCCTTTTTAGCCTCCTCTAAGCAGTACACCTTACTGTCTTCCTTATTATAGGTATTACCTAATTAATAGGTAATTAATGCCTAGGCATTATACCTCTTTTTCTTAACATTATATTTATTTACTAACTAACTGCTAGTTACTTAGTAGTAAAGAAACTACTTCTCCCTATTTGCCTTTATTATAAGCTGCTTGAATACTAGCTTCTAGACTGCTGCCTTCTTTATACTTAGGTTGTTATTATAAGAGAGGTTAAGCAGCTCCTCTATAAAACAAGCTGTTAATTCTGTTAACTATAGCGTATAAGCCTTTTTTTGCGTCTAGCTAGCATTCATAATAGACTCTTAGGTTAGGCTCCCTAGGTCTTACTTAGAGCTTCCTCTAACTTTATTAACAGCCTCATAAAGGGCTTATCAGCTTCATTTTGCTAGGCGCTAGGCTGCTAGCAGTTAGATAGGAGGCAGTTACTAAGACTGCCGCTAACCACTAGTAGGGAAGTTATTATAGCTTACAGTAATAGGGCTAATAACAACAGTATTGCTATTAACAGATATTCCTTCTTCTTCTTACTAATTAGTTATTCTCACAATAATAACAATAACAGTAATAACAACAACAATAATAACAGAGGGAAGAAAAACAACAAAGTAATAAGGGATTAACTACGTTAATATAAGGGGAAGTAAAACGTTATTTCAAACAGGCAGGCAGTTAAGGCATAGGGATAGTAACAGTATGTAGGCAGAAATAACCCTTAGGTTTGCTTAGCTAATTAATCAAAAAGGTCACTTTTACCTCAGTACAACCCAACTCCAATATTATATCAGAGGAGCAAATCTAGCCCTAGGTATCAGTGCATCTGCATCGCAATCACCATCAATGCGTTCGAACCGGATTTAGGGTTTCGCCGAGTAATGTCTTGAAACGAAAACAACAACGACACCGGAAGTGGATTCCTTGCTATTTCTGTTTACAAGGAGTGTTCTGATTAGGTAAGCTCACATGTCAGCATCTCCTCTCTCTCTCCCACCCGCCGTGCCGCGTTGTCTATTGCGTTTCTCGTCTTCTTACCTCGACCCGCGAAAAAACTACCTGATACCTGGGCAAAAATAGATCAGTCGTCCCTGCGCGTCTCGAAGGACTCGCCAATCTTGACGACCCGCATCCTCTCCCTGTCCAAGAAGTGCGCGGTGTCCTTCCGCAGCCTGTCCTCGACCTCGCCGTTGTTCGTCGCCGCGAAGAACGCCCGCGCCGCCTCCTCGTCCCGGAACGCGATCTCCACCACGGCGTCGCACTCGTCCCCCGCCGCCGACTTGTCGCCGACGAGCACGTTGGCCCCGCCGTCCGGCGACCGCTCGATGTAGCGCCGCGCGTGCAGCGACGGGAACAGGGAGCCTGTGAGCTCCCGCGTGAGAGGTATGTGGATGTACTCGTAGTGGTCTCGGAACTCGGCGTGCGTGATGCCGTCCTTGCGGTAGAGGAAGAGGAGGAGGCGGTAGGCCATAGTTTGCTGACGGTTCGTCGCCTGAGTCAGGTGGAGCTCTGGGAACTACGAGAAAACTGTCAAAAAGAACATAACGAGCCGAAGGAATGGCGGGGTTGTCCTGTGGTCTTGTATCGTTCGAGGAGAAAACTCTAATCTGATATGGCCGATGAGTCTTCATTACGGGTACAGATTCGGTAGCAGAAGCCCGGTCCGAGCGTTGTTCGTCTCGATTCCGATCTTCCGATGATCCCGGTAAGTGATCATCACACCGACTGGGATACAGGAACACGACGCCCGGCAGACAATATGAAGAGATGACACGTCCCAGCCTCACACCAGTTGATTCATGGCTGGTATGGCAGGTAGTTCATGATGACTCGATGAGCGGAACCCGGCAACATGTGCAGTTCCACTCAATGGCTTTCGATCGCTTCTGTGCTCCAAGTCGAGAGGCTGTATGCCGGCAAGCTTGCATAAGACGTGAGTTTACGGATATGTGTATACAAGTGTAAGTTTGACGGGGAGTAAGATGAGGCGCAAAAGTGGATCCACAATTGTTGTGCCCCAATTGTGGTTTATATCCTCGTGACAGTACGGATAAGTGAATGCTATTTGTACCGAAAAAATATCTACCCTTTGAACTTGTCATCTTTCTGAACGTGACGATGTTGCATATACACAGTTGGACTGGGGTTGCAACCCGGTCTTTCAACCAGTTTCGGACTCTCCCATTATGGAGGATTCCCCCCCCGATTATCATTACCTTAAAAATAAATCATTACCAGCATCCTCCGTATTCTCGCCCGCCTCCAGAAACCTCTTTTAGTTGTTGACGGGGGGCACATCGACGGAGGCGGGGTCGCCCTTCTCGAGATCCTCGGCGACCTTCTTGGCGGCACCCTTGTTGCCGGCGCTGTTGAGCCACTTGTCGAGCAGGAACTGGTCGAGGGGGCGGAAACCCAATGCCTTGGGCGGGAGGGCCTTGGTGCACTCGACCAGCTGGTTGATGTTGTCGACGCCCAACAGCGAGAGGCGGATGTACTCACGGGCGTAGTCCTGTCGGGATTCACCGTCAGTAACACTTCTTGCAACAGGCGGATTGGTCTCGTCTCGGCGCCGAGAGAAGGGGAGGAAGGGGGGAGAGGGGCTTACCTCGTTCCAATGATTCTGGCCGCCGCGTCCGGCAAATTCCTTGAACTCCTTGGCAGTCTCCGGGTGCTGCGAGAGGGCGACGTCGCTGGGGAACTTGAAGACTCTGGGCGGCGAGTTGGGGCTGAGCGTCTCCTTGTAGTAGAGCACGTCCCAGACGCCCGGGGTGCTGTCCTGGGGGTCGCCGGCGCGCGTCGTGTTGACAAAGTTCTGCTGGCTGACCGTGTGCGCGCCGAGCAGGGCGACGAGGCCGTGCGGGCCGATGGTCTTGGCGCGGAAGAGCTCGATCAGCTGGTCGGCCGGCTGGAACGGGCTCGGCAGAAGACCGCCGGGCGCCAGCGCGGCGCTGTCCTTGCGGCCGACGTAGGTCTTGATGCGCGGGCCGAGGGGGCAGACAACGGTGGCGACGTTGGCACCCATCTGCACCGGATATGTGAGCAAAAAGACCGAAAGTATTGCGTACATGATATTGACACCAAGGCTTCGTCCGTCGTCCTGCTACATACCTGGATAAAGTCACCCATGCCGATGCTCCAACCCATGGAAATGTACTTTCCGTGGAGTTCGATGAACTTGGCGGCGACCGCCTGCAGGCCGCGGTTTTCGAAGCGGTCGATCTCGCCCGGCGCCAGCAGAATGCTGCCGTCGGCGCCGCCGCCCTGGGAGGCCGTGGCCTTGGACCAGGTGCCGGCGTCGTGGAAGCCGAGGCGCACGGCGGCGCGCGCCAGACCGGTGCAACGGCCTGACTTGCCCGCCATGAACTGGTACATGTCATCGGCGACGTAGCGCCAGACGCAGCACGTGTCTTTCTTGCACCTGTCCGAGGCCAAGTCAGGCACCTTGAAGATGTAGCGGTCGTTGGACTCCGGATCCCCACTGCCCTGGAGGATCCTCTTGACGTCCCTGCCGACGGCGGTGAGCTGGCGGTCCTTTAGGCTGATGAGGTCGCCGAGGAGCTCGTTCGAGCCGTCCGAAATGCTGGCGCTGCGTGCCTTGATTTCATTGATCTGCTGGCCCATGCCCGGGTAGGCCATGGCCCCGGGCACGGCGGCCAGGGCCAGTGAGGTGGCGAGGAGAGAGGTAATATGCATTATGATGATGCGAGCGGGTCGACAAGCGAATGTATTTATGAAAGAAGCAAAGTGAGAGAAATACTTCACAAGAAGTGAATGGAAACGACACAGAAGATCGTGTGAAAGAAGGGAAAGGGAGAGAGAGAGAGGCTATTCCCGATGAAGAGAAGGGGCTCAAAGACCGGAGCGAGTAGAGGGAAGACGGTCGCCCTTATATCATGCCTCGAGAGTCTTGCTGCTGGAAAACTTCCCCATCACGATCCAAGTTTCCGGGAACTAGGTGGCGTGTTGTTGAACTCCCAAGAGAACCCTCGGGCGTTTACCCACGCAAAGTCTCTCGCCATCCATCGTAGCGTGCATGACTCGTACCTGAGCATAAGCCAACACTGACAATTCCTAGTCAGGCCCGCGACACCGGTACTATAGAGAGGGGACAACCATGTGCGAAGGAAGGGGTAATGCCACGACGGGACTTACATGATCAGAAAGCACATGCACGGGGGAGCTCGGGGTAGCCCTACCTACCCTTGGGACATGGAAGTCATGCTCACCGACCAGGCTAGCCGAGAGAGATATTCCGCGACAACAATCCGCCCAGGCGGTCGAGGTCTGACTGTGTTCAGGCGCTGGGAGACAGATGTACGGACAGAAACCCCCATGCGCCGGAGCTGCAATGCAGGCCAAGCCGGGTCTAACAATAGGCTCGCAATGCCAAGGGGAGCCAGTCATGGATGGGCCGAATGCGATGTACGGATACGGCGCTCCGACTTGGGTTCCATGGTCCCCGCTTTGCCGCCCGGCCGTGTCATGGTGCACACTCATGCCGGCGACAGGGGGGCTGGAGGAGTCAGGAGGAGGAGGAGGAGAAGGGGGAACAGAGAAGAAGTCTCGGTCTCGTATCGCGTACCACTCGGCACATTAGCAGACGCCACGCCAAGGTCTCTGGTGGGGGATTGGACAACGAGCATTTAAGCTTCTTGCCTTAGTGTCCGGTGCCACCAAGGTCTAGTGCGAAAGGGGAAATAACCAGCAGGTTATGGAGAGACGGTGAAGGTGAGGGCTCAGGTGTGTTGCTGTGGTACACCCTCCCGCCAGACCGTGCAGCTGTTGTGCCCAAGCAAGGAGAAAGTTAGGCCAGTCAGTCGATCAGTCGATCAGTCGTTCAGTGAGTCAGACAAACATACAACCTCGAGCTGGCCGTTGCGGCGTTGTGGCGTTGCGGCGTTGGCTGGGCTGCCACCAACGGGTGCCGCCATCGTGAGCATCGCGTGGAGTTTCTCCCTTCCATCGGCCACCATTCCCTAGTCTTTGGCTTCTCTCTGCCCACACCGTTCGGTGTGTCACCTCGTTGTCCCTGCCGCCCGTCGCCCGTCGCCGCCGAGCGCCGCAAATGCCGCGATGATGCGCTGGCAGGTTCGTTTCTTGCTTGCTGATCATGGCCCAGGACACCTGATTGGGACGAAGTGAGTCTATCCGAGGTGGACGATGAAGCATCCGATGGTTGTCGATCGGTGGCCTGGCGTGCTGCCTCACTGCCTCACGGCCACGCTGGTCGGTGCTCGGATGGAACAGTCAGCCCTGTACATATACGAGCGCCTGCATAGCCTCTCCCCCTCTCTCTCATATTATATTCTTACTCGTGCGTCGTTCGCTGCAGTGAGCACGGGGCAGGACAAGCCCGGCCGCCAAGAGTCTGTGTTTCTACCCCGTGCGACCCTTTTGCAAGATGCGAAAGGAGTCGTGTTGACATCGGATGGGGGAAGGAGCTTCTCCCGCGGCCCCTCGAGACGAGACGCAGGTACCGCTGCTGGTGGGCGATGCGCGCCCCGACTAGTCTGGTTTCTCCGCCGACCCGGTCTTGGAAGAGTCTGGGGGTTTTTTTTTTTTTTACCCTTTCCGTTTAAGTAAGTAATAAGACGATCAAACCGTTTGGTTGAGCTATGGTCGTCTCAAAGGATTCTTACACGAGATGGGTGCAGATCAAAGAGGAAGACTGTCGTCTGCCACGGCGATTCCGTGCTGGGGTGGTTGATTTGTTCAAGTCGTGAGAGGAAAAGCAAGAATCATCAGTTCAGGCCAAGGGCAGCAGCCTATGTTCAGCTGTGGCGCCCGACAAACCCCGGCCGCGCGCCGTTGCTTACTTGCTCTTCTCACTACTAGGGCCATCCGTCGTACATATCACACTAGCCCTTCCACGCCTCCCACACTCATCGTCGCCTGCGATCCTCCCCTCAATGGGAGGGCAAAGTAAGCATGACCTGCTCTCATGCCGATGGCTGCATCTGGCTATTCACCGCACCTGCTGTGAGACCACACTCAGCGGCCGTCTTGCGTATCGACATGTACGGACACGCCTGCAGACGCGAATGTCAGGCATGCCGCGGGATGAAGCGAAGGGCCCAGGGTAAACGAGACCAAACGCTAACCCCCCTTTTCTATTGCCAAGTAGCGCCGTCTATTCATCTCATTTCGTAATTTTGTTTTTATCAAGTTCAATCCGCCCTGGGACTTTTTGCTTGATAGACCGGTGACACTGGGCCTGTCCAGGACAAAAGAAAAGTTCGCTCAGAACTGACGAAGTGACTCTCTCAAACCTCAGTATACGACACGGCCGAGACTCGGGGTCCCCTCTCCCCACTGGAACCGCTCCGAAGTGAGATTAATAAGAGGCAATTTGGATCCCGGCGGCGATCTCGGGGAACTGCATCAATCTCTGCTCTTCACCCAACCCACGACACTAACCTCGATTCGGGCAATGCAGGTGAGCGAGTATTGACAGCCCAACAGGTGAAGGTAGGTCGAGAAGGCTCTATTGGTTTCTTGCAGATGCAGGAAGTAAATACTCGTATTGTTCCGTTGCAAAAAAATTGATATTAGCACACACACACAAACACAAAAAAAAGAAAAGAGACGGCATCTCGGGCTGGCCCGAGGACAAGAATGGAGAAGGGTCGATGAGCCTTTGGCCGTCCTCCCATGCAGACTTTTGTTTTTCCCATTACCTCGCAGAAAAAAGACCTTTCCCATTTTGATTGTTGGCTGATGACATCCCAAACAAGCCTTACTCCTCGTCGTCCTCTCCGGCGGCGCCCTTCTTGGCCTTGGCCGCCGTAACCCACTCCTGTGCCTTGGCCATCACCTTGTCCCGGCCCTTGGGGCTCAGCTTCTGCTCCCACTCGGCCCACCGCTTGAACCACTTCATCGCCTTCTTGGGCTTGAGGCCCTTGGCCTTGGCGCCCCTCTCGAAAACGTCCCGGATCGCCGTCGCGTCCGGCTCTGCCGCCGACATCTCGAGGTCCGCCAGCTGGTTCCACAGGTCGAACCGCTTCGGCCACGTCGCGAGGATCGTCTCGAACGTCGTCCGGCCGCGCTCGGCGTCGCCGTGGGGCGACTTGAACTCGAGAGCGCCGAAGCTGGCCATCAGCTGCGCCGTGTGCCGCTCCTCGAGTGCCTGGGTCGCACGCGGCAGGAGCGCGCGAGCCCTGTCTGGCTCCTTCATCGTCACGTGCAGGAAGTGAGCGTAGTTCTCCCAGACCTTGGGCGACTTTGACTTGAACTTGGCCACGAGTGACTGGAAGACATCATCTGCTTGCTGTTGCGTGTGTTAGTGACAATCCTTTCAACGGCCCTCATGGTTGATGATATGCATACCTTGAGCTTTCCGGACTGGATGTAGATGCTGGCCAGACGCTCGTGGACCTCTTGTTCATCGTTGTACTGGCAAGCACGCTTGAAGACCTCCTCGGTGGACGCCTTGGTGCCGTAGGCAACCTCCAAGTTGAGGTAGGCGATCCACACGTTGAGCTTTTCCATCTGCTCGCGGATGTTGATGGTCTTGATGGCGCGCTCGGCAATCTCACGTGCCTTGGCCAGCTCGCTGACCTTCATCTGCAGAGCCATGTACTGGATCCAGAGTTGGGACGAGTCGGGCTCTCCCAAGAGGAGACGCTCGTAGTCGGTGGCGGTTTGGGGCCCGTGGGCGTCGAGGTCGGCGGTCCGGTCAACTTGGATCCCGCTCTTCTTCTTCTCCTTCTTCTCCGTCACCGTTGGCTTCTTGGTCTTGCTTGTTGACTCGCCATCCGATTCGTCAAATGCGTCACCCGTCCAGTCGTACTTGCCAGCGCTCAACCCCTTGCCAGCGGCTGCTTTATCCTCCATCTCGACATCACTGTCGTCTTCTTCTTCTTCCTCCTCCTCTTCTTCGTCTTCATCCGAGTCGTCAAAGTTGTCTGTTCCACTGATGGTGAGCTGGACACCGCCGTCTCCCATCTCGACGTCAGAATCCTCGTCGCTACCCAGTTCGGCACCTCCTTCGATATCCTCCATATCGCTGTCCTCGTCAAAATGGCTAGTCTTGAGACTGAAAGTGATACGTTTTCTCTCGTCATCCACAGACAGGATCTTGGCCTTCACCACGTCGCCCTCGTTGTAAAGCCTCCGAGCATCCTCCACGGGCTTCTCGGCCATCTCGCTGCGATGGCACAGACCACTGACGTTGTGAGAGTTGTCCACGACAATAAAGGCACCAAACTCCTCCACCTTGCGAACCTTGCCGGTGACGATCTGTCCCTCCTTCATGTCCTTATACGTCACAGGGGGTGTGTAATCGTTCTCGACGACGGAGGCCTTGAGACTCAGCTCGGCCTGGTTGATTGCTGTGTCGACGTTGATGACACGGCCCTTGACTAGTTGATCAACCTGGAAATTGCCCTTCCAGTCCTTGATGTAACGGTCTGAGAGGTTGCCGATCTTGACATAGGCGGAGACGGTGCCTCCGAGCTGCACAAAAACGCCCTTATCGGTCACATTCTTTACGAAACCCCTAATAATGTCACCCGAGGAGATTTGAGGCAGCTTGGTGATTTCGCGATCGGCAACAGGGGAGGTGGAGCTGAGAATGCGGGACGGGCGGGTAGAAAGCCTGAGTCTCTTGTTGCTCTTGTCCACCTCGACCACCGAGACGCGGATAATCTCGCCCTTGGTGTACTTGAGGGTGTTGGCCTCGTCGTAGTTGTCGCAAAGATCGACCAGATGGACAGGACCAGAGACGGAGTCGCTGAGCTTGACCATGACGGAACGATCACTGACCTTGGTGACTCTGCCGGGAAGGGTCACGTTCTTCTTCAACGAGTCCCAGGTAACGTCACTAGAGCCCGTGGAAGAACGAGAGGACAGGTCCAGGTGTCCCTTGTCGGCATCGACAGACAACACGCGGACCTTGAGAGCAGATCCCACGGGGAAGTACTTCTCGAGGTTCCCGGCGTGAGACAAGTCGTCCGACACGTCCATGATGCTGATTCTGCCACGGACTGTAGGCGACAAGTTGACCCACAAGCAGTTCTTGCCGTGGTTGTTGACGAAGGCGACGTGCGAAGAGCCAACCTCAATCTTGTCGTATGAAAGAAGCTCGACTTCCTTGGCCTTGATGTCGCTCGCCTTTGCGGTGAACTCGATCAACGAGTGGGTAGAACGATGCGAGAAGGGCAGGAAGCGGTAGTTCTTGGAGTCGTGGATGCCAATGGCGCGGACACGAATGACCTCGTTTGCCTTGACCTGCTGCAAGGGGTTCTTGAGGTTCTTGATGTCCTCCCACGAGTCGAAAAACTGCGAAACGTCGATACGGCCCTGAATGTTGTCCGCGACCTTGACGTTCAGCTGGGATTTCTTGATAGATATGACCTGTGCGTTGAGTATCGTTCCAAGAGCGACGTCGTTGATGGTCTTGATGCTGTCGTCGATGGAGTTCACGGCAGACTCGGGCGCAATCGGTGCGGGCTCGTCGGCGGATGCAGGGGCAACAATGATGCGGTTCTGTTCGGGGTTGGAAGACACGATCTTGACCTCGATGCTCTGGTGCTTGCGCATGCCGAAGGCCGGCTTCTCCTGCGCATCCTTGGGCAACTTAGCCTTGGGCAGGACGCCGGTAAGGCTGCCGCCAAACTGGACGTAGACGGAGAAGGGACCAATCTCACGGACGTAGGCCGGGACAACAGCGCCGACAGTAACGTCCTCAAAGCTCGAGAGAAGCGTGCCCTTTTTGCTGGCCTCGGCAAAGCTGGGTTTCTGGGTAAGAATGACTGCACGCCGGCGCTCGTTCTTGTCAAGCACGACGAGGTCCGACAATAAGTTCCCAACGTTGATGCGCTTCCAAGCAGCCTGAGTCTTGCTGGCAGACTTATCTGACAAGTGACCAGTGCGGATAATGGCCTTGAGGCCGCTCTCCTCAAGATCAACAAAGACTTCATCCTCCGTCTTCTGGCTGACCTTGGCGGACACAATATCGCCAATCTTCAGAGCCTTGAGTGCTGCTTGCTTGTCCAGGCCAAAGGCTGACGGGTCCTTGCAAGAAACAACCATCTTGCGTTCCTCGGGGTTGACGTCAAGGACGTGGACACTGACAACCTGGCCGATGCGGAAGTGCTCCTTGGGATCCTTGATGTAGGCCTCGCTCATCTGGGACAGGGGCAGGAAACCCCTTACGTCTCCGAAGAACTCGAGTTGTGCGCCAGCGGCGGTGAAGCCAGTGATGGTTCCGGGTGTCTGCATGCCGACCTCGGCATCATCGTAGTTCTTCACAATGGGCGCATCCGAGTTCACCAGGGTCTTCTTGAGCGTCAGGCGGAGCTGGCGCTTGCGAGGGCGCACTGAGAGCACTCTCGCCTTGACGGTGATCCCCTCTCTGAACTTCTTTTCCGGGTGCTGAAGCTTGACGTCGGCAAGCTGTGATTCGTGGACGTAACCAGTGATGCCCTCGGCCAACTTGATGATCAGACCACTGACGCCGTTCTCGCCGACAATGACCTTTTCGATCTTGCCAGAGACAACCTCTCCTACGGGAACGTCCTCGATGCGGATGAAGGGCTGATCGAGAATGTTTTGCTCGAATGACAGCAGGAACATGCCATCCAGCGAGCTGTAGCCAACGACTCTACCGCGATGCGTAGAGCCGACCTTATGGGGACCACTCGTTTCGTAAAGCGCATCAACCTTGCCGTCCTTGACGCGAGAAATGTGCACGAAGCCAGCAATGCCGGGAACGCCAGTGTCTACGTAAAGACCAATCTCAGGCTCGACTTTGCGGACAGTGCACTTCTCGACCAACGAGGCGATGGGAAGTACGTCAAGAGGGGCCTTGGCTCTGCTGCCCTTGCCTGATGACTTTGGCTGCAAGCTGACGATGTGCGGCAGCAGAGAGATACCGAGCTTGGGTTCGCGCGCAGCAGGGAAGTTGCAAATGATTCTTGCCTTGACTCTGGTGCCCACGGTGTACTTGGCCTCGAGGTCGACGTTGTCAGGACCAACACCAGAGTGGATGAGGTCAGCGGTGACGGGCAGGTGACCGAGCAACTTGCCCTGTATACCTCTCGAGGTGACCTCGGTGAGCAGAACGTCGGCCAGGGACCCGGGCAAGAAAGCGTTGATTGTCGGGGCGGTCGAGGCAACAAGCGATGTGTTGCCGAGCTTGAGAGGATCGGTCGACAGCTGGACGACGATTCCAGTCACGCTCTTGACAACACAAAGACAGACGGCGCCAGGCCGCAGGCTGGATTCGTCCATATCGGGGCTGACTTCCTTCTTGGGGAGGAAGCCCTTCAGATCCCCCTCGATTCCCAGATCCATCTCGTAACCGTGGTCCTGGACGCTGGCGATCGAGGCCATGAGTGTGATGTGCGCGACGACATCGTCGCCGGTGATGCCAGCGTTGGCCTCTGAGGGTCTGAGCGAAAGTTCGATTCGGCGCTTCGCTTTGCCCGAGCCCGACTCGTCTGCTGTCGACAGCACGCATGTGCGAACGTACTGGCCGATCTTGAACATGGACTTCAAGTCGATTCCCTCGTCGTCCTCCTCTTCGTCGTCGTCGCTCTCCTCCTCGGCGGCGTTGAGGTCCTTCTCGAGTTTCGAGTTTATCGTGTCTGAGATTGAGGCAATGGAAACATGTCCTGTGAGATTGTTGGGCAGTGCAATCGTGAGCTGGACAGCGTCGATATGGGCGATTTGACCGAGGACTAGAGAGCCCTTCACAAGTCGCTGTTCACTTCTGTCAGTAGCAGTTCCCCAGACAGCAAGCCGGGTTTAGTCTCACCTTGAAGTTGAGACCCTCGATCTTGACAGCATCTTCGTCTCTTGCGGGTTTGAGATCCTTGGTGTCCTTGGCCTTCCGTCTCTTCTCCTTCTTTGCCTTGCTCTTCACATTGGGGTCGAACAGCTCGGCCTCCTCCTTGGCAGCGTCGGCCTTCGCCTCCATGGTGATCTGCTTCTGCTCGAGCGGCGTGAGGATGCTTCCACCGCCACGAGGGAACAAGGGCTCTTCATCTTTGAGCAGCGCCGAGACGGCGGGGGCCTTCGGCGCAGGAGCATCTGCAGTCGCCGTCGTCCGGTCCTTGGTGGGAGTGTCGCGCTTCGAGGGTCGGGACACTTTCGAGGCCTTTGCCGACTTTGATGGAGGAGTACCCCCGGGGGCATCCTTTCGCTTGAGAGAACTCATATTTGTTGTTGCGCCCAAAAAAACAGGTCGCAATTACTTGCAACAGTTCCGGACTCGAAGTTATGGAGGAGCAGGTTCAGAAGAAAAGACCCAGGGACCTTTTTGCGACTGCTCCACCGAAACATTTTTTTTCGAGAGTCGGGCGGGATGCAGGCCGATAAGAGATAAGGAGAACCCGTTGCTTATCGCAATCGGGGATGTGGGGCCAGAGCTCACTCTTCCTCTCTCTGGCCTTTGGAGGGGAGGCGAGGGGCTAGCCTCCAGCGGGCACCCGCTACCTATTACAAGCACCTACCAGGTTGCGCTCGCACGCACATCCTAGGCCTTTTGGTGTGGGCGCCACCACCCAGGCAGCCTATTCCTCTTCCCCCAAACAACAACAACGGCCACCTGCCATTAAATCTTGCCAGCCTCCAAATGTCGAATCTTTAAAACGAACATGCGGCAGATTGACTTTCAACCCGCCGGCCTGACTTTTGCTCACGACTGAGGCTTCCCTCTCCGCCATGTCTCCTCGAAAGCGCCAGCGCACCATCCTGTCGAACCCGAGCTCGTCGAGTCCACCTCCGGCAATTGCCCCTGCGACAGCAACGTCGGCTACGTCACAGGTCACGGCTGTTCCAGAACCCACGAACCGCCCTACCCGAGAGATGCCTTTGATGAGGGATAGAAGCGGCAGCGAAACCAAGAACTCTCCCCAGAACTCACCCCAGAACTCACAGAAACAGGTACTGCGGTTTTCGGGCCGTATGTAATTTCCCTCTAGGCGTTGGATGCTGACCTGGAGATGCAGGTCCGCAAGGCACGCAGTTGGTACGGTTCTTGGCCACGCATTCCAAAATCATCCGCCTCCACCCAGCTTGCACGAGAGACCATATTTGGAGGCACCCTCAAGCCTTCTAGCACGCCCGATTTTCGACGATTTGATACGAAGAAGAGCATAGACTCAGCAAGTTTCGACGGCCCAGCCGAATCATCCACGTCCTTACCCCGAATACCAGAGAACGGGGGCGCTGTGACGCCTGAGGAGATCGCGGGAACCGCGCAGAACGACGGCGATACTACACCGGTACGAAGAATAGCCACGGACACATCGCGGGCGTCAGAGGAAGCGCCACTGAAAACTGGCGACACTACCAAGCCCGTCGAGGAGCAGCAGACCTCGCAGACGCCTGTCGCAACTTCAGGTTGGTTTGGGTGGTTGGCACGGGCGCCAGTGACTGAGACGCAGACATTCACGCCGGCTGAAGAGCAACCAAAAGAGGCGGAACCTCGGAAAGAGCCAGAAGCCCAGACCGAGGTCCAGACCACACCAGTTGCCGAACCACCAGCAGCAGCAGAAACGCCAACGCAACCTGATATTAACCCGCCATCACACACAAACTCGTGGTTCGGTTTCTGGTACTCGAGCGCTCCTGCGGCAGAAAACGGTCCAAACGAAGACCCTGTGAAGTCGACGGGCAGCACCGAAACCGCGAGTTCTACGGATCAACCTACAAAGGAACCCGAGGACGTGGTCATGGACGACGCGCCACCGCCGCCGCCGAAGCCGGAACCTTCGAAGCAACCATCGGCTGGGTCGACCTGGGCGTTTTGGTCCAGGGACACTCATCCGAAAGATGGAGACGCGACTCCGGCAACCGGACCCGAGTCTGGGGAGTTGGCGGTGATGGGACAGGGGTCGGAGGCTCAGCCTGAGCGCACCGGCCTAAACGTCGACCAGAACCATTCTGATAACCTTGCAAAGGATGGGAAGAGCGCGAAAGATGCAAAGGCTTCCAACGCTATCAAGTCGAGCACTGTATCTGCGCCGTCGACGTTTGTGAGAAAGGCGAAGCGAAACCGGCCGCAGTCAATAGATCCGGACTCGCCGTCGAGACCAGGGACGCCCACTCGGCCAGAGTCGGTTGCTTCGCCAAAAGCCTCCATTGCGGAGATAACCCCAAAGGAACCGCCTCTGAAATCAGGAACGCCAAAGCCTAGCACCAGCCAAGAAACGCTCAGCAAGGCGCCGCCGCCGAACCTGCTGTTACCCTCTTTCGGAAGCACGTACCGGATGAAGGACAACCCATCTATCGTCAAGCAGATTACATCCTTGCTACTGAGAACACAACAACCTCCCGCGAATCATGTGTATAGAGTGAAAGAGGCCCCCAAGATCAAGAAGGCTATTGCGATTGGAGTCCACGGCCTTTTCCCGGCCATGTATCTGCGGCCCATGGTTGGACAGCCCACTGGTACTTCGCTGCGGTTTGCAAACCTCGGCGCCGAAGCTGTCAGGCGATGGACGGACGCCCATGGTTCTCCTGATTGCGAGATAGAGAAGGTTGCGCTGGAGGGCGATGGAAGGATCGCCGACAGGGTGGACAACCTGTGGAAGCTTCTTCTTAACTGGATCGAGCACATCCGCAACGCAGATCTGATTCTGGTTGCATGTCACTCGCAAGGTGTACCCGTGGGGATCATGTTGTTGGCGAAGCTGATTGACCTCGGCATCATCACCAACGCCAAGATTGGCGTGTGCGCCATGGGTATGTTGTCCATTTGCCTTCATTTAGTGTGCTTCGGAACCTAGTCTGACTTCTATGCAGCGGGCGTCTCACTGGGGCCGTTTCCTGACTACAAGTCAAGCATGGGCATTCTCATGGGAGCCGCCAGCGAGTTGTGGGAATTCTCGAATCCAGACAGTGACATCTCAAAGAGATACGAGCACTCACTGAAAGAAGTGCTTCAGTACGGCGCCAGAATCACTTACATCGGCAGCATTGACGACCAGCTTGTGCCGATGGAGTCAGCCATCTACTCACCCGCATCTCACCCTTATATATACCGCGCGGTTTTTATTGACGGCCGCATCCATGCGCCAGACTTGTGAGCCCCCTTCGATCACGTCCCTATTTTCTTGCTAACGTTTTCTTCAGCATCGCCCACCTCGTTGGGTTTGCCCTGAAACTCCGCAATCTGGGCGTCTCCGATCACGGGCTCTTGAGGGAACTTTCGACGCCGCTTGCCGGCAGCCTCTACTCGGGCGAGGGCCATTCGCGCCTCTACTACGACGATCAGGTCTACGACCTCGCTCTCGCCCATGCCCTCGAGACCTCGGACATTCGGCCCAACGTCCCCGCCATCGTCGCCCACCGCCGCGACGCCAACTCCTCCCTCGCGAACCCGAACCCCTACCACCTGCCGTGGGTCATGCGCGGCCTCCTCGAAGAGGACTTTGTCCGCACCGAGCTGTCGTCCGAGACGGAGGAGCTGCTCCGGCAGTTTGACGACTGGAAGCCAGTCACCAAGGCGCTCAAAGACGTCAAGTACAGGCTCGAGGCCATTCGATCCAAGCTTTAGAAGAAGGAGAACAAGAAGAACGTTATTTAGACAACGCATGGTTGACAGGGAAAGGAAATGTACACTTTAGAAGACGGCGGCGATTATAGCAGCGATGCCACGCCGGCCGACCAGGTCTGGTGAGGCCGCATGCCTGTCGTTTACAACCCACCTACGCGTATACCTACCTACCTCACCCTCCAGTAGGCAATGGTGATCTTTCATATGTTAGCTACGCCTCGCCAAACGGGTCTTGTCATTAGCGAGCGATACCATAGTAAATCATAATTACAATCTGCCACGAGGCCCGCTGCCTGCCTGGCGATCCTCTCTCGCGGCCACAATTTGGTGAAGCAGCGAGCTGTGAAGGGTGGGTGGGTATGGGTTCGTTTAGATTTCTTCTTCCCGAGATGAATAGCATTTTTTTTCTTCTACAGATTCGAACTACACGAGATGAAGCCTCCCGCAGCCCCTTTCGCAGCTAAGAAACATGTATGTGTGCTAGCCCCCTCTTTGTTTCATTTTTTCTCTTGCTTTTTGTGACGATGCCGGCCGTTTACTTCTTTTTACTTGTACAACAAAAACTACAACCAGCCCCCCTCCCCCCTCCCTTTCAGATTCTATGGTACAAAAACATGGGCTCCCGTCTCTAACCATCTCCTCCTGCCCTCACCACACACTAAGATCTATCAAGACAAGACATCTACAACGGGGGGCGGGGGTTGCCACTGTGCTGCTACCGCGTACTCTCATCTCCGACCCAGGTGCCATTCGTGAATGGTGTTCTGGATCGCCTCCCAGTCGAGCGTGTGCGTGCTGACGCCGTGGGCCTGCGCCTCCTGCAGCACGACCGTCGGCGCGCCGCTGCCCTTGCCCGCGTTCTCCACGAGGCCGCCGGCGACGATGCGCGCGACGCGGCGCAGGTCCTCGACCGTCAGCGCCTCGATCTTGCGGCACATGTCCGTGACCGGGATCTTGCGCCCGTGGACCTGGACCTGGCGGCCCAGGTCCTCGAGCTCGACCATGCGGCTCTCGAGGTTCATGAGCAGCGACGAGCGCAGCTGGTTCTTGGCGCGGTTGACCTCGCCCGCCTTGAGGGCCGAGAACCCCGTGTCGAGGGTGAGGGCGCGCAGCTCGCGGCACATGACGTCGAGCATGGCGGCGGTGCGGCCGGGGATGCAGCTTGCCGAGATGCCAAAGAGCCCCGAGTCCGTGTACGAGTGGTTGAAAGCCACGCACGACTCAACCCAGCCGTGCTGGTTGAGAACGTTGGTGTACAGGCGCGAGTACATGCCCTTGCCGGGGCCGCCGGCGGAGAAGGAGCCGCCGCCGCCGAGGAGGGTCTGCAGCGTCGCCAGCGCGTATATGTCTTCCGAGGAGATGGGGAGACCCTCGAAGGCTAGGTGGATGTGAGTGAAGGTCGGCATGTTGGGGTTCAAGGACGGGGGCTGTGGGGGCAGGGAGAGGAAGCCGCCGGTGTAGTGGGCGGGGGAGTTGATGTTGTAGGATGGCGTCGTGGACAGCACGGAGGCGCTGTTGGGTGCCGAAGTGGAGAGGTTCTTGAAGAAGGGGACCTTGGAGAGGAGTTTGGAAGGTTGTTGGACGGGGGAGGGGGAAGCGGCGGAGGAGGAGGAGGATGCGTCGGTGAATTCCGAGGCCTGGGAGCCTATGGACGTTTCCGAGCCCGTTCGTGAGATGGTCGGTTCTTCGTATGAGCCCTTCATGTCACCAAAGTACTGCTGCGCAAGCTTCACGGCCTCGTCGTGCTCGACACCAGCAAACGCGACAACAATGCGCTCCGGGCGGTAAAAGAGGTCCCTGTAACGCTGGATGGTTTTCCTCGAGATGCTGCCCAGACGCTCCTCCGGGCACAACAGAGGGTTGCCAAGGGTGTTGTCTTTGAAGGCGGCCGTGTGTACGAGCTCCGGCAGGATGAGCTCCGGCTTGCTCCAGATCTCCTTGATCTCGTACTCGGCCGTGCCGAGCTGTTCAACCACCTCCTCCTCGGTGAGCTTCGGGTCGCGGATCGTCTCGGCCAGCAGCCCAATCGTTGTCGGCACGGCGCCGTTGAATGTCGCCGCCTGGTACATCATACTTTCTCTGGAACTCGCGCACTGAATGTTGCCGCCGAGGGCCTCGACCTGTTCGAGCATCGAGTCGGCGCTGCGGCTCCCCGTCGACTTGAAGGCCAATCTATCCATGATGTGACTGACTCCTCGCAGGCCCGCATCCTCGTACCGGGAGCCGGCATCTACATAAACGCCGACGCCGGAAAAGGAGCCCGGCAAGGCTTCGGAGGCAACGCGCAGACCATTCGGGAGGGTAGTTATGGCGTCGAGTTCTGTCGGCTCTTTGGGGATGGCTTCGATAGTGGTTGCGAGTGTGCGGCGGGACGAGGGGAGGCTAGAGGGGCGAATCGCTGATGTTGTGAGCGGGGATGTTGTGACGGCCGCACGTCGCGGCAGGCGCGTCGCTAATGAACGGAGCATTGTGTTTTGTTTTATGTGTGAGACGGATCGCCGACCAGGTTGTTTGTGGTGAGCAGCGGCCCTGGTGGTGGACGGTGGACGGTGAAGGGTATCGTATGTATCGCGATGAAGCGAGGCTCTGGAAAAGTTCGCTGTTCTCGGAAGCTAACGCACCCAACCCAATAATTAGCACTTCCAATTCTGGATCACCTTATCGTCTTATCGCTTATCGCCTTATCACTTCGGACACACTGCGGGATCTTACTCGCCCGCGTAATCCAATCAAGTGACAGACATTGGATCGAGTAGGAAGACGTCATCCACATGAGGGTCGGCTTTGGCTTTTGGCGGTTAACGGAATTAGTAACCATAGTGGACGTAGACGTAGACATGTCTTGTACGGTGAAGATTCAGAAGCAGTGTACTACCTGTTCTCATTTTCAAAGTCCAAACTGGCGTACTTAGTACTGTGTCGGTGAATGACATGACCCGTACCTATTTCGCTCGTGTGCCCGCTCAAAAATTGCATGATTTATAACTGCCATAAAAGGATGTGCATATGTTGTATTCCGCTCATAAGACAAGGCGCTGTCATCGGCCAAGTATGTATTAGTTAGGTAGGTAGTGTACGCTATAGTCTCGACTCCGCTGGATGCAAGTGCCCCATTGTCCTCTATCAGTGGCGTTCGTAGCCGAAATAGACGATGCCGAACCTCCCAGCATATTGCTTTCGTTAAGCCAGTCGTAGAAAATCAACATAGCTCTGTTCCGCTGTGGTAAGTAAGGAAAGAGCGCTCCACAATGCATTTCAACGCCTGACACCGCACACCACACGCCTCGCTCATGTCGTCGAACTCTCTCTTCCCATACTCCCCCAAGAATGCTAACGTCGTATCCGGTTGCGAAAAATTGGCAAAAGTACCCGCACAAGCCTTTGTTGCGTCCACTCTTTTTCAAAGAAAAAACGACGCTGGACAGGAGCCTCTACCATGATTCTTCCGTCTCCGTCTCCGTCATCCGCTGGTTCTCGTTATCATATCCCGGTGACATAACTCTTGACCTCCGCTTCAGACCCAAGGGTGTTGTTCGCTGCTTTCGGCGTTTGTGGATATGCCTGGACCGGCTCTACCGATCGACATCCATCTCGGCAGCTGCATTGAGACTCCTCATTCCGTTAGATGCCTCCGCCGCACGACGACCGGCGCTTCCATCAAACACCCATGGCCCGGCATCGTTACGCGGGGTGATTGGGCCTTCGTTGGCAGTCACCAAATGGTTTCCAATCGGCGAGGGGGTGCGTGTGTCACGACCGCTTCGCAAGGCGGCTGCCTGAGCGGCTGCGACGGCCGGAATTGAGACGGGTGGGGTTGATGTGTGGGGAGCGACCGTCCGCGGCGCAGCCTCTGGCGCTTCTGCCATGGTCTGGGCTCGGTCAAGAGCAACCGTAAAGTCCATGGCATCGTCGTCGTGTTCTATTTCGGGCAGTTGGGGTCTTGAGCTTGCCAAAGGGGGAGGGGCAGGAATAGGCTCGGCCGGAACAGCTGCGTCTTCCTTGGTCTCCTGCTTCAGCTGCTTCTGCTCTGGTTCTTCATCGTCGTCCATCTGCTCCCAGTCCTCTTCAGGATCCTCGATATCAGCCTCGAGGTCGGCAGCCATGCGGCAGTTTGGGCAGACGAAGATGGGATACTGTGGAGAGTTGAGTAGGGAACGGATGCACTTGAAATGCCAAGTATGCGAACAGGGCGCCACGAACAGGCACTGGCACGGCTAAAAGATCGTTAGCTTTCCTGCTGGCATGCGATGTGGGGAATCAAACGCAGGCCGGCTACTTACCGCGATGGAGTTGAGACAAATGGAGCAATCCTGCGTTGAAGAATTCGCCGAGTTCGCCGCCGTCATGTTGCGCAGGCGCTTGTGAGTCGCCATGCTACAAAGTGTGAGCGCCAGGGCACGAAGCTGCACGCGGGATCGGCAGGACTTACTTAAAAGTGTTGAGCTTGTTCTGCCAGCCTCGGTTGAGCTCCAGTCGCATCTTGACGCAGCGAAAGATCATCTCCTCACCTCCCTTGAAGTCGATTCCCAGCTGCACAATGTCGCCGTCATTCACAGGAAAGGGTTTCGACTCTGTGCCGGGCGGGCTTAGGCGGATATGATTGAGAAAGGTGCCAGAGGAACTCTTTACATCCTTGATGTACCACTTGCCGTCATCGTACCAAAACTCGCAGTGGCGGCGGCTGACCACCTTGCTCTTGAACCCCACAGGAGCGGCCGAAGGGGTGTTGTGGGGGATGCTGGGCTGGTTGTCCCGTTCGGAGTACCGTCCAACCCTGATGATCTCGCCGCCCGAAGGCAAAGTGCGTGAAACGGGGGGGAAAGTCAGACTGGGACGCGTTGCGCGGGGATCGTAGTAAGCCGAAAACCGGATCGAGGGCAGGTTTTCGGGTGCAGGGGACGCGGCGGCCGGGGAATCGCCAGTCGTAGAAGCGCGTGCTCTAGTCATGGTTGCGGATTCGGTGACGACCGTCAGTTGCTGCAGCTGCAACAGCGGCTGCTGCTGCTGGGGTAAACTGCTGCTGGTCGCAATAGCGTCGTCGATGATGGAAGGGAGCGCATCCACCAAGGGGCGCTCTACGGTAGGGGAAGAGGGCGTGGTGGAAGCCTTGCTCGCAGACGATGCTGATGAGGGAGGCTCCTGCAACGAGGCAACGAGGGACAAAGGGTTCAGGCTGGCGTCGGTGTCGGAGCGACGAGGGGTAGAAGTAGGCGTGTAGCTGAGGGAGCGCTGCAGGCTTTGGGCCGGACGACCAGAGCTAGAGACGGATCGGTTGGCGTGGTTTTGGTTTTGAGTTTGAGTTTGGGTCTGAGGGTGCGAATTGGCGCTGGAGTTGTGATGCAGGTGGGAGTGTGAGTGGGAGTGCGAGTTGGAGGTTGGCGAGTTGGAGCCTTGACTGCTGCTGTGTTCGCGGGACAAAATGTGATTCTGGGTGTAGCTGCGGAGATAACTGAGACCTCGCAGACGACTGGATCTGGTAGAGGACGAGGCGGGATTGGTGACGGGGCCCACGGTCGGTGGCGATAGGACTGGTTGTGTAAACATTTGCGCGGCGAGGAGGGGGGAAGGGAGAGAGAGGGGTTCGGTTGTCGTTAGTGTAATGAACAGTGCAGGCGGTCGCCGCAGGAGTGACAGTACTGCCTGATAATAGCACGCAGGCAAGCAAGCAAGCAATTAGTGCAGGCGGGCAGTAGTAGACCGGTAGGTGGTGTTGCAAATGGTGTCGACTCTCGACGCGTGGGTTTCAGTTGGCTTGCTGGCTGACTAGCTGGCTGAATCACTTGGCCGGCACACCAGGCTGGGTGTGTGTGTGTG